>PVKN010020524.1:0-15895 GCA_004027915.1 Capromys pilorides
CGGGGCGCGCCTGGGGGCGGAGCGCGGCCGGCCTGCGAGGGCGCTGGTGGGGGAGGGGCGGGGGGAGGGGCAGCGGCCGGGCGCGGTCCCGCAGGCTGAGTCCCGCGAGGGTCCCGTGGCGTGGCTCCCCGGCTCACCTTGGGCTTCTCCTCAGACATGGTTGCTCGGCGGCGGCGGCGGCGGCGGCGGCTGGCAACGGGCAGCGGAAGTGCAACGCAGAGCGGGCAAGTCACGCTCTCGGCCCCGCCGCTCTCCCGCCGCAACTGCTCGCGGGGCCGCGCTTTATCCCCAAATCCCAGAGCGCCGGTTGGCCGGCGAGGGTCACGTGGTTATGCGCGTGCACGATGCGCGCGCCCTGCCGTCGGGCGCGCGCCCCAGCCGGTCGCACCTCCCTCCGGTTGGAAATGCGTCACAGGCGGGACAGGCGCGGGAGTGCTCGGGCTTGGCGTGCGCCTTAGGGTAAGAAGTCTCTGGAGCGCAGCCCCCGGCCGCTGCCGGCCTTGTCCCTTCTCGGCCCAGCACCGCTGCACGGGGCAGCCCTAGTGCAGACTGCGTTCACGGAGGAGGAAAGTCTGGGCACTATGGAATCCCCCCAGTGGCCCGGGAGGCCTCACCGACCAGAGGCAGGTGTCACCTCTGCTGGGTATGAGTTGCCTCAGCCACAGGCCTCCTCCCCCAGCTGCATGCTTTTTGGGTACGGAAGGCAGCACAGACCTCATCCGACACCCTCTCCCCCGCCAAGGCAGTGAGCAGATAATAAGAACCTCTCAGAGGACAGGAGGAAGGGAGGGCCTCTTCTTGCTGCATGCCTCAGTCAGCTCCCCAAGCCTATGTAACTTGTTTCCTCCTAGGATCATTCTGGGACATTCCGAAGCCCAGAAAAGAAAGCCAGGCAGACTGCCTATGTCCCTGTGTTGTGACCAGTTTCTTAAATGCTGTCCTACGTCCTCATAGCCAAGTCTCACCATGACCCATTTTACACAGAAGGAAATTGAGAGGTCAAATGACATGGCCAAGGTCACAGTGCTGGTAGGTCTCCTGCCAACTTGAGTAATATCTAGACCCTCTTGGGCTATGGCTCCAGAAGCCTCCCAATGCCTGGATGGCTGAGTTCTGTGGGCTAAAACTCCTGAGGAACCAGTTCCCTAGGGTTGCCTGGGGCACTGTCTCCTCAAAGTAAAGTCTTCCTTTTGCAACTCTGAGCCTGTGAAGGTTTCAGTCTTGATCTATTCTGGATGCCTGAGATCAGCAGTAAGGACATAGAAGATTCTCAGTTTGGAGATCAGTGTCTACACCATCCCACAAGGCCCAGAGACAAAGTGCCATCCATTTCCTGTGAAGCTGCAGAAGTTTAGATCCCGGTGTCCATTGACTTGAACTTCGCAAATGTCTACCAGTCTTGACCACTTACATCCTTAGAAGAGTTGGGTATCTTTATGACATTCCTGTTAGAGCCAACCTCACATCGCAACTGGCTGTGAGGTTTGGTTTCAGCTTTAGAACCATGGCTGGGTTTGACCCAAGGATGTACAGGTGAAGGATCAACTCAGACTATGTGTCTGGAAGGTGGATGTTGGGATAAGGGCTCCCAGACAGGTGACTGTGGGGTGACTTGGAGGCAGTGTTCAATGAAGACAGTATACTATCTCCAAGACATGTTAATTATAAAACATTACATTGTGTGCACTGACAAATATAACACTATGATGAGCTATAGATGCTATAGATGGGTTATGAGTTATTAACACAAAAACTGGGACTTTCAACTGATGAAATTCAGTAGTGAATGTGCTACAACAAGAAATTACTTGAGCCAGTCCCAATACTCTGAGGCTGAAGCAGGAGGACTGAAAGTTCAAGCCCTGCCTGGTAGCTTAGTGACTTAGCAAGACCATGTCTAAAAAAAAAAAAAAGCAAGAAAGCAAAGTAGTTTTACTAGAATGGACGCTGTCTTGGTTGCTAAGCAGGTCAATATTAAAGAAGCCAAGTATGTACTTTACCACAAGACAATAGAAAAAACAGCTCAAAAATGTCACAGGACAGAGCAATACACACCCATCCTTGCTGGCTCAGAGTTGCAAAAGTAAAAGACTTGGTTTTGAAGAGAGAGGCCTAGAGCACCCTGCTTCAGAAAAACCAGGTAGGAAACTGGTTCCACAGCATCTAGTCCACAGTGCTCAGCCATCCAGCCACTCATGAGGCCTCTAGAGCCATGGTCCAAGAGAGACTGGCTAATGTTTGAACTGGCAGTGGACCTGATTATCATCTACTTGGTGCTAGTTTTACAGTCATGCAGAATGTAAGAGTTATGGGATCAGAGAGGCTTCCACCCTCATTTCAGTCAAAAGCCTGGGAGACCAAGTATTATGTCTGAGAGGGCATTGTGTGAAGCTGTGAGCATGAAGCCAAACACACAAAGGGACCAAAGGAAGCTGAAAAATTGGGAAACATAGAAGATCAGGAAATCTACAAGAACTGAGCAAAGCCAGCCCAAGAGAAAGGCCATGAGAACCGCAATCCCAGCAGTACCGATATGGGTGGGATCACCCAAGTGACTGAGCTTCCATTACACTGCAACTTGTTCTGGGTACTGGACACAGTTACAGGATTTAATATTTGCCCTGCTGGGTTTCAGTCTTGCTTTGATCCCGTTGCGCTCTATCAGCCTATTCTCCCCTGTACAGGTTGGTAAATTGGATAATTTGAGAAGTTTAGAAGCCTAACTAAGAAACTAGGCAGTCCTACATCCTGGGATGGAGAGGGCATGTCCTTACCTCTAGGATGTTATACACTGTGTCAACTTGAGAAGTTTAAGTGACTCAGCAGGAGATCAGTGTCCTCACTTGGTACACATCGTAAGCCTATGCAAGAGGAGGGCATGAAGATGATGTACTACACCCATCCAAGGGTGGATAGCCTGCATACTGTAGAAGGCAGGTAAAGAGGTCCCCACTTTATTTTGACCTTATTGTTTTTGACATCTTCTGCTTCCAAGGATTATGGCCCCTCTGCCATGTACCATTTTACCTTGGAGCCATCACAGACTGAAACCTTCACGAACTGTGAGCTAAACAAACTTCCTCCTTTAACTTTGAGTGTAGGGTATTTTGTCCTAGCAACAGTAAAAGTAACCAAGACATTCTCTTTTGAAATGGGAATGTTTATCTCTGACTTTGGATGTCAGAGATATGTTTAACCTTCTTTTTGAAATTCATAGTACTCAAAGCCAAAAGTTTGCGTTAAGTCTCAGAGAAGGCTTTTCAGCAATGCTGGAACTGCTTGGTAACCCTTACAGATGAGTCTTTTGCATAAAGGGATGGACATGAGTATTTTGGGGGATGGAGACAGAATACTATGATTTATATCTAGATGTCCCCCAAAAGACACATGCTGTCATATGGGATTTGGGGGGTGGTGGTGATTTGATCACTTATTGGGGTGTGGGACTCATGAGCAGAGTGATCCATTCATGGGCTTTAGCTATCTTGGTTATTTTCTCATTGCTGAGACACAATACTCAACAGAAGTTAAAGGAGGAAAGGTTTATTTCACCCTGCAAAATGGAAAGGATTCAGTCAGTAGTCAGCTGGCTCCAAGGCAGGTGGCATGCCAGAGGATCATCACACAGAAGAAATGGTTTATGGCATGGCATGCTGAAGGTGGCAGCAGCAGCAAGCAGAAAAGCAGCAAACCTGCCTTCGCTCTGTGCCTTTTTATTCCATCCAGGCTGTGAGCCTATTAGTGCCACTAGTGCCACCCACACTTGGGGTGGGTGGGTTTCCATTATCCACATGCTCAGCCTAGGACCAAACTCTTAGTCTCACACACACACACACACACACACACACACACACACACACACACACACCATAAATCCAACCGCCTCAGAAAAGCCCCAGCTATGACTGCATATAATGTTGGGTAGTGGAGCCTGACCAAAGGAAGTGAGTCACTGGGGCATAGCCTGTGTACTGGTTGATACATTGTGTCAATTTAAGAAGTTTAGAAGTTTAATTAAGTGATCCAGCAGAGAGCCCAGATTCTTAGTTTGTAAATATCCTCATCCTGTGCAAGAGGAAGGCATGGACATTGGGTGAGTTCTATACCCCCAGTCACAGGGTAGGTGGTTTATAATATAAGGAGGGGAGAAAGGCTGGCTAGAAACCACAGCTGCTGCCCTTCTCTTTGTTCTTTGCTGTTTTTTTGCTGCCACGTACTGCTACTCTCTGCTATGTGCCACTCTGCCTGGGAGCTAGCTGAGTATAGACTGAAACCTCCCCAAACTGAGCTAAATAAACCTTTCTTTCCTTCATTTCGGGTGTTGGGTGTTTTGTGCCAGCAACAAGTAAAAACTAATTGAGACAGCCAGGAAGGGTCTGTAACCTGCTCCCCTACTCCTCCTTTCACTCCTGATTCCTGTCTGTCAAGCCAGCTGATTCTGAGCCAGCCAACTATGGACTGAAATCTCTGCACACTGAAAGCCAAATAACCTCCTCCTGTGGTAGCTGATATGTTATGTCAACTTGAGGGGTCAGAAGCTTAGCTGGATCTGCTCAGCAACTCCATACCCGAGGGTGGAGAGGCACTACCCTTAGTGTAGGGAGGTCCCACCTCAGAGTGACTTAGCATTTATAGGGTATATAAAGGAATTGAGGAAAGCTTTTGTGTGCCACTTCCTTGGAGGATCTTGATCTTTGCAGCCATCACTTTGGAGGAGCTCCAATCTTTATAGCTGCTGCCACTTTTTTGGAGAAGTGCCAGTCTTTGTAGTCAATGTAGAAGAAAAAGAGAGAGGCTTGATAGACGTCACAGGTGCTGCTCCTCTTCTCTCCATTGTTTTCTGTCGCCATAAACTGCTGCCATCTGCCTTGGAGACAGCAACATATGGAATAAAACCTCCACTAACTGTGAGCTAAATAAACGTTTCCTTCCTTCATTTGGAGTGTCAGTATTTTATCCCAGCAATGAGTAAAAAATAACAGAATTTCATACCAGAAGTGGGGTCATTGCTGTGCCTAAACCTATCTCTTAGTTACTCTTCTCTCACTGCTGGGACAAATACTCAACACTCAGAATGAGAGAAGGAAAGGTTTATTTAGCTCACAGTCACTGGAGGTTTCAGTCCATATTTAGCTGGCTCCAGAACAGACTGGTACATAGCAGAGAACACCTTTCATGGCAGTGGGCTAAGAGCAAGAGCAGGGAGAGATAGCAGCAGCTCAAGCAGCTAACTTCTCTTCCTCCCTTACATTGAAATGCAAATCACCTGCCCCAGGGGACGTGCAACACCCATTCCCACAATAATCAATTATAAATTCTAAAAACCACCCCAAGACTGCATGAGGCTTTGGGGGGACACCTATGCTACAGAAACCATAACATTCTGCCCCAAAGACTCATGCACATCCCTTTATGCAAAAGACATTTTTATCCATCTCTAAGAGTTACCAAAGTCCCAACAGTTTCAGCATTGCTGAAAAATCCAAGTCCCCAAGTCTATGTGAGCCTCTATACAAATGAAAATTTAAACACATTTAACATTCATAGGCACCAAACAAACATTATCATTCCAAAAGGTACACACAGCAAGATACCAAGCATTGGGACCAACACAGGTCTGAAATCTAGCAGGGCAAGTATTAAATCGTGTAGGTCCTCGTGGAACATCCAAAGCACTCTGTGGCAAAGAGCCACTCTGTGGCTCCATGTGGCTCCATCTCTACAGCACCCTTCGTAGTTGTAGCTCTCATAGCTTCTCTCTCAGGATGGCTTTGCTCCCTCTCTTTGCATGATCCACATTCCTGGCTTTTCCAAATTTCTGAGGTTTCCACTGAATAGGATTCTCACACCTTCACACACTGCCCTCTCAGGGGCACACTGCCTGGCCTCCCACACTTTCTTCTTACAATCTTTTTTTTTTTTTTTTCAGGACTGGGATTCAAATTCATGACCTTGCACTTGCCAGACAGACACTTGTGCCACAGAGCTATCTCCCCAGCCTCCAACCACGCCTTCTTCTGAAATTGAGATAGAAGCCTTCTTAACCTCAGAACTCCTCCTGCATTCTCAATGTGCCTAAAACCACTGCCATGTGGATAATGACAAGGTCTGCTGCCAGCTGGAGCAGTACCCAGGCTTTCCTTTCTCTTGGCTGTAGGGATCGGGTGCCTGGATTACTGAGCACTCTGATCCTGATTCCAAGGAATAAATTCTCCATGCTAGCACCATTCTGGAACCTGGTATGGGTGCCACCATTCTGGAACAAAGGGCTCAGTGGCTTTCCCCTCAAGTCAAAGTCCCTGACTTTGTAATTCTGAGGCTGCAAAGGGTAGAGACCTGCCACCTCCTGTGATGGCCTCAGGCCATCTTTTCCATTCTCTGGTTCCTTTTCAGCAGTGGAGATCCCCTTAGCTCTATCTTTGAGTCTACAGATTTACTGGCACTTGCTTTCTGGCCAAACCCACAACATTTTGAGCAATCCTGCTGGGCACCTTGCTCTTGATTCTCAATATAAATCTGGCTAAAAGCCCCCAATAACAGCCATGCCACCACTCCAATATTTGGCTGCTTTGAAATATCTTTTGAAAGATTCATCAGTCTGCCATGCCTAAACCCACTCTCAGGAAAAGTCTCTGGACATGAGTAAAATGCAGACAACTTCTCTGCCAAGTCAAAACACAAATGATCTGGAATCCAACTAATACAGTTTTTCTTCCCAGCAGAAACCTCCCCAGCCTGGTCTTTACAGGGCGGCTTTCTATCAGCCTTCTTGTCTCCTAAACTCTGACAAGAATCTCTCCCACAGAAGAGCTGAAGCTTTTCCAGCTCTTTGCAAGTGGGACCTCTCCAGCCTTTCCTATCTCTTCCCATAAGTCATTCCCAAAAACTTGTAATCCACAAGGTTAGCCGACCCCACTCCTGCATTACCAAATTCTGTCTCAGTTACTCTTCTCTCACTGCTGGGACAAATACCCAACACTCAAAATGAGAGAAGGAAAGGTTTATTTAGCTCACAGTTACTGGAGGTTTCAGTCCATATTTAGCTGGCTCCAAAACAAACTGTCACATGGCAGAGAACAAACTTTCATGATGGCAGGCTAAGAGCAAGAGCAGAAAGAGACAGCAGCAGCTCAAGCAGCTAACTGCTCTCTCTCCTTTACATTGAAATGCAAATCACCTGCCCCAGGGGAGGTGCAGCACCCATTTGCACAATAATCAATTAGAAATTCCAGAAGCTGCCCCAAGATGGCATGAGGCTTTGGGGGGACACCTATACAGAAACCATGACAACCTGACAATGTGGATTACAAGTTTTTGGAAATGGCTTATGTAAAGAGATAAAGGTTTAGAGATGTCGCCTACTAGCAAAGAGCTTTGGCTCTTTTTTATAGGAGATTCTGGTCAGAGTTTAAAAGACCAGAATGTTGATAGATAGGCTGCTTATAAAGACCAGGCTAAAAAGGTTTCTGCTGGAAAAACGACCACATTAGTTGTTAGACTGCAGATTATTTATGTTATGGCCTGGCAAAAACTTTGTTTACATTTTGCTCCTGTCTAGAGACATTGCCTGAGACTCAGATTAAGCATAGTGGACTGATTAATTAAAAAAAAAAACAAAAAACAAAACTCAAAGCATTCAAACACTGAGGCAGTGGCATGGCTATTATTGGGGGCTTTTAGTCAGATATATGTTGAGAATCAAGAGTAAAGATCCCAGCAGGACAATTTAAAATGTTGTAAGTTTGGCCTCCAAAAAGCCAAAGTACCACAAAGGCTGTGGACTACAAAGATAGAGCTGAGATCTCCATTGCCCAGGAAAAACAAGAAAATAAAAAGATGTCTTGAAGACATCATAAGAGGTAACAGTTTCTTGCTCTTTATGGCCTCAGAACCACAAGAGTGAGGGACTTTGCTTTAGAAAAAAAGCTACATAGCTCCATGTTCAAAAATGGAGGCAGTGGCCACACCAGATTCCAAAATGGCTCCGGCATAAAAAAATGTGTTCCTCAGAATCAAGGTCAGAGTGCTCAGCAATCCAGGAACATGACCCCTACAGTCAAAGAGAAAAAAGCCTGACTACTGCTCCAGCTGGCAGCACCCTTGAAATCATCTACATGGCTTTGAAATGCTTCCACCTAGATTTCAAAAGACCTGGGAAGCCAGACAGTGTGCCCCTGAGAGGTTAGTATGTAAAGCTATGAGGAAAAAGCCTATTCAATAAAAGCCTTAAAAATTTAAGAAAGTCAAAAGCAGATTGTCTAAACAAAAAGCTATAAGACAAAAGCAAAGCCAGTTGCCCCCCCCCCCCAAAAAAACAAAAAACATGAGAGCTACCAGCAGAAGTGCCATAGAGGTGGAGCCATATAAGGCTTTTAAGAATTCACAGCTCATTACACATTGCATCAGATGTTTCACATAAAACTATAAGACTTAATGTTTGCCCTTCTAGATTCTGCATTTGTTTTGGTCCCAATGGTTTGTACCCTGCTGCGTCTACTTTTTGGAATGGTAATGTTTATCTTGTACCTTTAAATATTCAAAGTGTCTAACTTTTTCATTTATATAGGGACTCACAGCTAAGAGTTTGCCTTAGATCTTTAGACCTAGACTTTTCAGCAATGCTGAAACTATTAGGACTTTAGCAACTCTTATAGATAGACTAAAGTACCTGTCTTATTTACTCTCCTGTCATTGTTGGGACAAACATCTGACACTCAAAATGAGGGAAGGAAAGGTTTATTTAGCTCACAGTTACTGGAGGTTTCAGTCCATATTCAGCTGTCTCCAAGGCAGGGAGGCACATGGCAGAAAACAACCTTTCATGGCTGCAGCTAAGAGCGAAAAGAGAGCTAAGGGGAGAGGTAGCAGCAGCTCAAGCAGTTAATTACTCTTCCTTCCTTACATTGAAATGTAAATCATTTGTCCCAGGGCAGGTGCAGCACACATTTGCACAATAATCAATTAGAAATTCCAGAAGCTGCCCCAAGACGGCATGAGGCTTTGGGGGGACACTCATGCACAAGCCATAACAGTACCTTTTGCCTTAAGGGATGCTCCTGAGTCCTTGGGGACCCAGGGGTAAAATATTATGATTCTCATATAATATGTTGATAGACTTCATAGTGATTCTTAAGAATAGTTAAACCATTGTTATAATGTTAAAGTTATAAACTGTTAATAAACATGTCTATGTACCTAGAGACTGGTTTAAAGTATATGGATAGTTGCCAAGTTGATAAGGGGTGGATTGTGGTAGCCGATACACTGTGTGAACTTAAGGGGCCAGAAGCTTAGCCCCTCAGAGACTCCACACCCTAGGGCTGGGAGGGCCTGCCCCAGAATGACTTAGCATTTATAGGGTATACAAAGGGGTTGAGGAAAGCTTTTGTGCACCTCCTCCACAGAAGGTCTTGATCTTTGCAGCCACCACTTTGGAGGAGTTTTGATCTGCAGCAGCCACCGCCACCTCCTTGGAGGATCACCAGTCTTTGCAGTCAGCATAGAAGGAAGAGAGAGAGGCTTGATAGATGCCACAGCTGCTGATCCTCCTCTTCTCTTCATTGTTTTCTGCTGTCATAAACTGATGTGATCTGCTTAGAGCCAACAAAATATAGACTAAAACCTCCACTAACTGTGAGCTAAATAAACCTTTCCTTCTTTCATTTTGGGTGTCAGTATTTTGTCCCAGCAATGAGTAAAAAATAACTGAGACACTTCTTCAGAGTTGTGGGTGTTGGGCTTTCAGTCTCAGGAACAGTAAAGTGGCTGAGACAAATACTAAGGCCCCCACCTTCCTGCCCACTGCAGGCCCACAAGACCCATAATGCAGGTGAAGATTGCTGAATTCAAAGTTAATGACAAATAGGCAGGTTGTGGCTGAAAACATGGGGAGTGAGGATCAGCAAGTCATAGGACTCGAGATGCAGAGACAGAGTGCCAAATTTAGCACTGACTACTGCCCTAGTAAGAGAGATAACAGATGGGCCAAGATGGGTAGCACAAATCACAGATCCACTGAAGATGTTGCTCTAGACTGGAAGTATGTAACTATACACATGGAAGGGGCCATGTAGGGTGGGGGAACCTCTTGCTGCTGCCTCCAAAAGAGTTCCTGCCTGAACTAGTAAACTCCCTCTATGCACCTAACCCACTCCCACCAAAAAAAAAAAAAAAAAAAAAAAGAGAAAACCTCCTCTTTTTTTCCTACAAAAGGCTTCATTTTCTTTTGATCCAAGATTTGGGAGGAGGCTCCAGAGAGATGAAAGGGCTGCCTAGTGGCTGGAGGAAGAGGGTTAGGCTAAAACTCTGATGTTGTATGATACAGGAGCCCCTCAGAGGCTGTTGGGCTCTGGGGTCTTCTAGTCCTGCTTGATGGTGGGCTTTTCAAAGAGGTACTAGCCTACCCTGTCCTGGGGGCTGCTAGCCTGTAGAGGTTGGTGAGGTATTCACCTGTCTTCTTGGAAAACTTCACTTCCTCATCTAGGAAGTGATTCTCTAGGAAATCACAGGCATGGGGCTCTGTGTTAGCAGAGCCCAAACCATGAAAATCCAGAAGAGCTGGGCTCAGGTTCTTCTCCAGGGTCCCAACAGTTTTCATGGTGTCCAGGGTTAACCCTACATATCTTGAGAAGGTTTCTGCATGTTTTGGAAGAGAGCTCAGTTGCCATGCTGGTTGCATCTTTGGGAGATACCTGGTACCTTTAAGATTCTTCTTGCCCAGCTCCTAGAAGAAATGGTCCACACATATCAGAGCCTCATTGTCACAATCAAATAGTAGCTCAGAGAGAGGTAGAAGTAGGAGGCCTAAAGGTTGCATAAAATATTTTAACAATCTGTTGAATATTCCAGTTGTCTTTCAAAGCAGAAACATTCTCTTAGGAACAAAGATTCCAGAACAAGGGGAACTCAGTTTTTCGTTTGACATATCTGACGAATAGTATGCTGTATTTATCAGTGCCATACAAAAATACATAGATGGATACTGGGTATTGTGTTACACACCTGTAACTCCTTCTACCTGGGAGGCTGAGGCAGGTGGATCACAAGTTTTAGGCCCTTCTGCAACTTTGTGAGAGCCCATCTCAAAACAGCAAAAGTGAGACCCTGGGATTCAGTCCCTAGTATCACCAAAAATAAAAAATAAAAAATAAAAAAAGACTGGGCAGCTTAGGCAAGATATTCATTCCCTCACAGTTCTGAAGGCCAAAATTCAGAAATCAGGGAAATGTCAGTGTTGGGGGCAGGAAGCCTCCCCCAACTGCTGATGGCCACATTCTTGCTGGGTCTTCGCATAGCCCTTCCCCTTCTTAACAGCATGCCAGTCCTGTGAGATTAGCACCTTATTTCTGACTTTCTGTACTCTTAAATTACTTGCTAAAGGCTCTATATATCCAGTGTGGACACAGTGGGAGTCAGGGGTTCAGCATGAGTTTGGGACAGTGTTCAGTTCACAGAATATGCAAAGGACAAGTTAAGACTGAATAGAGCTTTGGTATCCCCAAGGGTGGAGGACACAGAAATTGATGATGGCTGACCATGGTGGGGGGGGGGCAATAAATGGCCAGAGGGTTACTACTCAATCTGCAACTGTGGAGTAGAGCATCAGAACAGGCAAAGCTCTGTCTGAGCCAAGCTTCTGATGGCTTGGCTACATGGGAATGGCAGCACCCTGCTCCCCACCCACATCCCAGGAGGCATATCAGGAGGAGAGCAGCATCGCATGCAGTAACTCCACATGCAGTGTCCCAGATTAACATTGACAAAGTATAGTGAACTGAAATGGGACAACAAAGCAAGGTGCAGCTGTAACAAAGCCACAGGAGAAGAGGACACTGGCACTTGCAGATGGAACGGAAGGTCACTGTGGTTGATAGGGGGCCAGGACGTGGGAGTTCAGAGAAGTGGGCATGCATTAAAGTATCACAATTGTTTTATTCATGATTCATAATTCTTCTCATGGCTAGTAGTTAAAAAGGGAAAAATGAAATTACAAAGCTAGGCATGGTGGTGCATGCCTGTAATCCCAGCACTCAGGATAATTGTGAATTTGAGACCAGTCTGGGCTACAAAGTGAGCTCAAGGCCAGCCTGAACTGCATAGTAAGACCTTGTCTCAAAAAAAGAGGAGGAGCAAGAAGAAAAAGAGAGAAAGAATGGGAGGTGGGGAAGAGGAGGAAGACAAGAAGATGGGGACAGGGATGGAGGAGAACAGGAAGAGGAAGGGCCAGCAAGTTAGCTCAGTGGATTAAACACCTGCTTAGGCAAGTGCAGAGACCAGAGTTTGAAACCTGGTACCACATGCAGTGCCAGCCCCATCCCTAGGTATACTGAGCCAGCTATAGAGACCGGGCATAGTAGCACATGCCTGTAATCCCAGTGTTGGAAAGGCTGAAAACAGGAGGATCGTTCTGAGCTGTGTAGTGAGACCTTGTGCCAAGTAAATTAAAAAAAAAAAAAAAGAGGAAGAAGGAAGAAAGGTATGGTTCATTCTGCAAAGCCTGCGTGAGACATAAGAGTGTTAGAGAGCCTAATACACTTCTCTAGTGGAGTCCCAGGAGATGAAGAAAATGAAGAGCAGAAGCCATATTTGAAAACATAATGATGGGGCCAGGGAGACAGCTCAGTACAATAAGTGCTTACCAGGGTCCTGAGTTCAATCACTGGTACCAGAAAAAAAAAATAATAATAATAATGAAAGAAGATTTTTCAAAATTGAATACAGATAAACCCAGATCATGGTTTGCTAATCTGTGTTATCAAATGAACCCCAATCAGAATAAACATGAAACATCCCAACTGGGCTGCACAGCAGCAGCCAGGTAAGCACTCTCTTGGCTCACGTCCATGCCCCGACTTGCTAACAGCCCAAGCTCCAACTCCACCCACAGTCCCTAGCCACAGGGCCTTGAGGCAGCCAGCCACCCAAACTCTGACTTGAAGCCAGGCACATCTGGAGAGGAACAAGCTTGGTGGATCTGGACTGAAATCACCATAGGAGCTAACAGCATAACTTCACCAAAGTGCAGAGATCACTGCTATGCAAAATGATAAAGAGAAGGATTAAGATGCAATCTCAGGTCCTGAGCCCACCCAGAACAAATACAAGAAACACTACCATTGAAGAAAATGGGAATCATACAGCCGAAACCTCTGAATTGGTAGCATCTGAGGTAGACAGACAAGTGCAGAAATGTATACAGCAACTCAAATCAGAAATAACATCTGAAGTAAAAAAAAGAAATGCATGAATTAATAGAATCTGAAGTGGAAAAACAACTACATCAATGTACAGAGGAAACCAAACCACAAATAACTTCTGAAGTAAAAAAAGTCAACTCTAAATTAATAGCATCTAAAGTAGGGGAACAACTGCACAAAGGTAAAGAAAACAGAGCAGAAATCATCTCTGAATTAGAGAGAAAAAGGATAACTATAATGTAAGACTTAGGTACTACTAAAGAAAATATTGATAAAAAATTAGAGGAGAATAGAAAAATGATGGATTCCCTGATTGAGCAACATAGGAAAGAAACAGATTGCATAAAACAGTTTCAAAGAGATATACAAGAAAATAAAATCTCAATCACAAATTGGCAAAACTGTATGAACAAAAGTGAAGATAGAGTTTCAGATCTTGAAGACACAGTCACAGCTAGTGAAAAAGTAAGAAAGGATTGCTTAAAAACAACTAGGATGCAGGAAAAAATAATCCAACATCTGCAAGATGATGCAAAAATGAACAATGTGAGATTAATAGGAATCAATGAGAAAGAAGGAGTTAATACAAATGATATAAAAAGAAGATAGGTAGAAGTAATAGCAGAAAAATTCCCAAATATGAGAAAACAATTGGACATTCAGGTAACTGAAGCATACACAACTCCAAATAACATCATTCCAACTAAAAACAGACCCAGACATATAATAGTCAGGATCCCAGAAATTCAGCAGAAGAACAATATACTAAAAGCGCTAGAGAAAAGAAATAGATGACCTTTACAGGAAAACTCATCAGAATAATGGCAGATTGCTCTTCACAAACCATGAAGTCAAGAAGAGCATGGAACATAGTGTTTCAAGTCCTCCAGGAAAACAAATTTCAGCCCAGACTGCTATACCTGGCAAAACTCTCTTTCAACTATGAAGGAGAAGTGAAATACTTCCACAACAAGGAACAACTAAAGAATTTCATGACGCCGAAGTCAACACTACACAGTATACTAAAAAATATTTTAGAGAGGGACCAAAATGACCTGAGCTCAACAAATGAGAACAGAAAAATCCCACCAAATAGGGCAACCAATTACACACAGGATAAAAAGGGGTAAACAGTAGTAAGTAAAACTCATATCAATCATAAGTCAATACATTTCAATTATAACCATCAATGTAAATGGACTCAATTCTCCAATTAAAAGAAATAGACTGGCAGAGTGGATAAGGAAGCAAAATCCAACAACATGCTGTATATAAGAAACACACTTAACTCATAAACTCATAAGCTAAAAGTTAAAGGATGGAAAACAATACTACATATGTTAGCACCTCAAAAAAAAAAAAAAGCAGGGGTAGCAATATTGTTTGCAGACAGTCTAAACTTCAAACCGAGATTGATCAAATGAAACAAAGAACACCACTACATACTGGTTAGGAGAAAATTTCAAGACAAAGAGGTAACACTCATAAATATATATGCACCCAACACGGGAGCAGCAACTTATATAAGACAAACCTTAATGGACATGAAAAATATAATACCCAATACCACAATCTTAACAGGAGACCTTAACACCCTGTTATCTGAAAAAGATAGGTCAAGCAGACAAAAAATTAGTAAAGAATTAGCAGAACTGAAACAGAACTTGGAACAGCTAGACACAGTGGACATACACAGAGTGTTCCACCCAACCACTTCATAATACACATTTTTTTCAGTTGCACACGGGACATTTTCTAAAATAGACCACATATTAGTCCACAGGTCACGCTTAAGTATATGCAAGAAAACAGAAATTATCCCATGCATATTATCTGATCACAGTGCAATGAAATTGGAAATAAATGACAAAAAAAACCATAAGAACTCCAGAAATACATGGAAATTAAACAACACCCTTCTCAGCAACCAGTGGGTTACAGATGAAATTAAATAAGAAATTAAATAATATCTACAGCTTAATGAAAATTCAAACACAACCTACTGAAATTTATGGGATGCAATGAAAGCAGTTCTTAGAGGAAAATGTGTAGCTCTGAACTTACATATTAAGAAAACAAAATGGGAACAAATAAATACTCGAATGCAGCACCTAAACCAACTAGTAATGGAAGAGCAAATGAAACCCAAAGCCCAAAGATGGGAGGAAATTATAAAGATTAGAGCAGAAATTAATTCAATTGAGACAAAGAAGACAATACAAAGAATTAATGAATCAAAAAGCTGGTTCTTTGAAAGATTAAATAAAATTGATAAGCCCCTAGCTAACCTCATCAAAAAGAGGAAAGAAAGGACTCAAATTCAAGGAATAAGGAATGAAAAGGGTGAAATTAGGACAGACTCAGCAGAGATTCAGAGGATCATAAATACCTACTTTGAGAATCTTTACTCTCACAGAATTGAAGACACAGAAGAAATGGACAGATTCCTACAAAAGTACAAATTACCAAAACTGAATCAAGAAGATATAAGAACTCTTGGGGCCGGCGAGATGGTTCAGTGGTCTAAAGCGCCTGCTTAGGAGGGCTCAGGCGACTGCGGGGACTGCAGTTCAATCCCTGGCACCACATGCTGTGCCAGCGCCACCACCAGGGCAGGCTGAGCCAGCCACAAAATGAATAAATAAAGAAACAAACAAACACAACAAGCAAACAAATAAATAAATAAAAAATAAAAAAAA
>PVKN010020525.1:0-15892 GCA_004027915.1 Capromys pilorides
TATAGGAGATGAAGATGAAGCCACAGGTACAGTGGGGCTACAAAGGACAGGTGACCAGTAGAGAAAGCAGTGGAGGCCACTGAACTGGGAGGCAGGAGGCAAGCAGCAGGTGTTTGGAGCAAGATGAGCTGGCCAGGAATGTGACATGCATCAGTCTCCTAAGGATAGCTAGGAAGGAGGTCTGGAAGTCAGAGAGATGGACAGCCATGTACACACAGATAGAGACTGGACATAGATAAGGGGAAAGCTCCTCAGGCAGGGTCCTGGGACACACAGGACCACTACCTCTGCTCCAGCTGCCTTTCGCTCTCTGCCCATAAGCCCAGGCATGCCTGGTCTCCTCCATCCTCTTTCAGCCTCACTCTCTTTCAGGTTGTTAGCCTTCTCCATACAGCCAGCTGTTTCTTTTTGGCCTCCATGTAGTTACTGGCCAGCTGTCTCCCTAAGGAAGCCCCTCACAGAGAGTATGAGTTACAGTGCCACTTCCTCCACGATCCCCCCGACACCTGCCATCTCCTCCTACAAAGACCGTCCCATTCTCACAGCTTGTAGTGCTTTGCCAGAGTGATTCTCCCTCATGGACCTGCGTCATCCTACAGTTCCCACAATTCTCATCTCTGCCCAGCCCATCAGCTTGTTTCTTACAAGCTGAAATCTCTAGCAGAGAGCACAGGGCTCTCCCCCACAAGACCCCGGCTCAGCCTCTTAATGCCACCGCCTACTGTGGCCCCCACATGCAGTAGCCACCACGCACTCTGCATGGCCCTGTTGCTCTGCTACGTGGAAGACCCTTCTCCCCACCTCACCTCGAAAGCCATACATGGTTACCACCTTCCCAGCCCTCTCAGCTCAACGTCCTCCACTTCTAGAGGAGGACCCCTTGACTTAGGATGAGGAATGTGAAGTGTTCCTCCCCACTGTCTTCCTGTAAGCAAGCCTGAGCCTTAGGGTAGCTCACCAAGTTGCTAGGTGACTGACAGCCAGAAAAGAAACCTTAGAGGGTGCTTAGCACTCTCTCTGCTTCCAGCTAAGTTCTCAACTAAAACAACACAACTAAGATGAGCCAAAACGGCTAATTTCCTTTTCTCACCTATAACGAGTTCAAGTATATAGTATATATGCCAATAAAGTATGTAAATGTCATTTTATTAATATGACAGTATCCTAAACTACAATGATTAAGTAGGTAGGAAACTCCCTCCTTACCTTCCCTGTTACATATTCTAGGAAGTGTGGCAAGGACATTTGGCCTGGTCCTGCATTTGCCTGGATTTGTCTAGAAGGATAGCCCACATCCCACATCAGACACTAGAATCACATATCCTCACCTACTAACTGGCAACTATGTAGGGGCCTCGGCCACTCCTGTGAGCCACCTGGGAAGAGTCCTGACTGACACTAGATGTCATTACAATTTGAGCTTTCGTGTCCCCACTGGAGAAACCAAGGGCTTTCAGACAGAGCTGAGCAGCAAGGATGGCCCTCTTGGGACCTGACAGGTGACTATAACCCTCAGCTCTCCGGAGAGGGCCTGCCTCCCTCCCTCTAGAGAGCCAAAGAACACAGCGTCTCTGACACTAATAATGCCAATGACAATATTTCCAAGTAAGAACTGGATATGAATTTTCCAGAGCCAAAAATAATACTTTCGCTCCCTGCTATCACTTAACAACCCTCTCCACATCGAGGTCCTGTGCATACAACCCTGAAATCATGTTTCAGTGGCTCTTAGAAGGTGAGCCCTTTCCATCCCAATTCCCTGACCCCTGGGTGTTTGCAGGGCCTCCACTCCCCAGAGTTTGCCCCAGGGAATGGGACCATCCCCATTACCTGGTTGAGCAGGTATTTAACTTGTAATGTGTAAAGAAAAGCTGCCTGTAAAAGAGGAAGAGGTGAATGTTAACAGTGCCGCTGGACACACATCAGTGAGCTGAGGCCAGAGCTGGCTTGTGCCGTAACCAAGGCCTGGCTGCCCTTTGCTCCTGCACAGAGACACAGAGGCACCATGCGAGTGTGGAGGTGGACAAGGCATTTGTGCTCACCTCCTTTATGGAGGAATGTGATCCAACCTCCCCACCCAACCCCCTTCTCAACTGGCCAGAAGAAATGGAATTTTATTCAATGCATGCAAGGATTTTCCTGGGGACTTTGAGATAAAACTCAGAAGACCCATACTTGTAAACCAGGATACTGTCCTATTTGGTGAAACAATGAAAGAATATCACATTAGGAATATTTAAGGACAGTGTTGGGGTAGAGCATTTGCTTTGCATGTGTGAGAACCAGAGTTCAATCCCTAACACCACGAAATGCATAAATAAAAAAATTAAGTCTAAAAATAAAATTAAAGAGCTTAGAAAAAGAACACAATGCCAGTTATAAGGGTAAATGTTGTTGCTACGGGCTGAATTGTCTCCCAAATTCACACTAACCCACACACATGTGCCTATTTGGAGGTCCTTTTTTTTTTAGATCTCTAAAGACCTGATCAAATTAAAATTAAGGAATCCTAATCTAACAGAATTGTTCCTTTGCCTAGTTACTTATCTATTATTTTAATTTTGGGGGTGGAGGTACTAGAGATTGAACCTAGTCTTTGCATTGAACTATACCCACAGTCCCTGAATTTTTATTTTTTAATTTTGAGACAGAGTCTTGGTAAGTTCCTAATTTTCCCAGACTAGGCTTGCATTTGTGGTTCCCTTGCCTCAGCCTTATAGATGAATTGATCATTCATTCATTTATTTACAGTACTGGAAACTGAGCCCAGAGCCTCACACATGGTAGGCTGAGCTACACTCTTAGCCCTTTGTATTTTGAGACTGAGTTTCAAAGACAGAGTTTTCACCAAATTGCCTAGAGTAACAAGAGGATGACCATGTTACATGGCAGAAAAAGGGCAGATATCTGCCTGAAAGCCAAGCAGAGACCACAGAGGAAAGCAACCATGCCAACACCTTGCCCTTGGATGTATGGCTTCCAGCTGTGAAAAAGTACATTTCTGTTACTTAAGCCCATCAGCTTCTGGTATTTAGATATAGAAGCCTCAGCAAACTAACTCAACTATGCTCTTCTACTGGACAGACTTAGCTTTGGTAGTTCATTGACCATATATGACAAACATTAACACTCACTGGCAACTCTGTGTGACCCCCCCCAACCCCCTTCAGCTGACACAAAAGTCTAAAGATCAAAGCAGCCCTCAGAGGTTCTGAACTGGGTATGGTTTAACCCCTAAAATAATAGTCTGGACTCTTCTCCTGAGGTGATCCCAAAGAGCCATCCAGCAGTGGGAATTTAAGACGGTGGTCTCTTGGAGTTGAATCATCCATTGTAGTGTTTGAGGGACAAATTGATTATGTTCCTAATGGTCACAATTAAAACCATATTTCCATGAAGAGGCTAACATATGTGTGTGAATCATGTGAGACTGAGCCAGACATGGGACTCAGGGATGTTGCAGCCAATTTTTACCCACAGACTCAAGAAGGGAGCTTCTGAACCCTTGAAAACTTACCGGAAGAGCTGGAATGAAGATCATGACGTAGGTATGGGTAAGCCTGTATAGTGAAAAGATAAAAATCACAACCAAGGATGGAGGCCTCTCTATCATTGTTTTAGGTATGGTTTAAGCCCTAAAATAATAATCTGTGTTGCCCTCTCCAGATGATCCCTAAGGGCTATCCAGCAGAGGAAATTTAAGACAGTGGTCCCTTGGAATTGAATTACCCACCCTAATGTTTGAGGGACAAATTAGTTATGTCCCTAATGGTCACAATTAAAACCTTGTTTCCCTTTCACCAGAGAGAAAGGCAGATTAAAATAATTAATGACTAAAGTTGCCTTTTGCATTTTCCACTCTTTCTATATAAATGGACTAGGTGCCAGGGAGGTAGCTCGGGGGCACAAGTGCCTGCCTGGCAAACGCAAGGTCCCAAGTTTGATCCCCAGTTCTGCAAAAAAATAAAAATAAAAATAAATAAATAAAATAATAATAATAGTAAATAAATAAATAAGTAAATGGACTTAAATGACCAGAGCAAATAAGGAAGTTTATACATAGAGCTTGACACAACCTAAATTTGCTTTCTTGCTTTTCCAAGTCTGTGGGTGCAGGCCAGGGTTTCTCAGCATTGCACTATGGCCAGAAAACTCTACTGGAAACTGTTCTGTACATCACAGGGTTATGTCCCAGCCCCACGACCAGTTGTGATACCCAGAAATGCCTTCAAAAACTGCCAAATAACCTTTGGGTTCAGAGCTGCTGATTTAGGGCAAGAATTTCTTAATTTCAAAGGTTTTAACCCATTAAACAACAGGTCTCAACTGTGACAGCTCATTGGAATCATATGGGAGGCTCTAAAACCTACTAATATTCAGGCCTCACCCTAGATCAATTAAAAGAGAGGGGGAAGAGGGCCTGGAGATACAGAGCACTGGTTAAAACACACAGATGATTGTAAGACTAACCATGGTCAAATATTACTATGAATAAACATCAAAAACTACCATATGACATACAGAGGATGTTCACAAGGCTTTTTTGTTGTTATTATTGTTTCTTTCCCTGATGCTGGGGATAAACCCAGGGCCTCAGCATGTGAGGCAAGCATTCCATCTCTGAGCTATGTCCCCAGCCCTCCAGGAGTTTGAAAATCTAATTGTCCTCAAAACTCTTTACCCTGGAAGTCCTTCAGAGAAGGAGGGTTCCAGATCTTAGCAGCCCAGATACAGGAGCCACTAAGGCTTGGGTAGGAGGGGCCAGCCTAGGAGAACTTGTACCCCAGCTTGGTGTGTGTCCTCATTTCTGTCCTGTGTAACTCTCAGAGCCTGAGCCTATATGATGATCTTTTGGCTGGAATGCCCGCAGAATCCGCCATGATGGCCCTGTCTTACCTGGACACGTCTGGGTCCTGCCTGAAGAGCAGCAAGATGTGCTGGGTGTTGAGGAAGAGTGCCCAGCATGGGACACAGCAGAGCAGCAGGATGAGCGTGCCCCTTTGCAGGATCACCCCCACGTACTTCAGGTTCTGGCTCCCATAAGTCTGAGGTATAGTCAGCAAAAATAAAACTGCTAGCACAGAAACAGCAAACCCCATGGTCCTCCAACCCTAGAGCCTTCATGTATGCCACTAGGTGCCCTGAAAATTTAGCCAAATGCCTTAGGGAATAGGCATCCATGGTGAAAATGATAAAAGGTTTAAGAATATGGAAAGCATTTAAAAAGCACAGGTGCCAGGGTCCCACTAAATATATTCCAGATTGGGACTCAGCATAATTTTTAGAACTTCCCCCCTGTGGCCCTAACTTGCAGTCAGAGTTGCATAACCTGCAAACTTGCCAGAAATGCAATTTTTGGAGCAGAAACTTGGGGCCAGGGCCAGGGCCAGTGGCGTGAAAAGACAGCTCTTACAGCCTTACGGGGGCCAAGCTGTGCACATGTCTTCCATCTTCATGCTGTGTGACCTGTCTGCGACAACTTCGGGTCAGCCATAGAGTGAAGGCTTATGTCACTGCATGAGCAAACGCAGAGGCTGCTCTACTCTGCAAGGATGGCCTTATACTGCTTGGTTAAAATGTAATCTACTAAGCACTCATCAGACCAACTGCAGCTCAGGAGGCTGAAAGAACCCACACATAGTGCTAAGAATGCATGAAGACAGCTGACATTGAGGGCTGACTCTCCCTTCTAGTGGCGGGACTTACTCTCAGGAGATGTCTGGGGCCTCTGTGAAAATGTGGCCACTTTCATTTACCTGGGAGATGAGGGTGTCACAAGCAGAAGATAAGCCGTGTCCCACAGACACACCAGTGACGTTGATAATCTAGAGATAACCAGATAAGGCAGACAGAGCTGAAAGGACAGGAATGCCGGCTCTCTACCGTGCCATGCTCCTTCATCAGCACTAACAAGCCAATTTAATCACGTTTGTTAAAGTCTTGGAGTCCCTGCTTATGTTCATTGGGCCTATCTTGAAGGATGCGTATAAATTCTGAGAGGGGCAAAAAAAAAAACTCAAGGTGAGGGTTATCACACAAACTTGGTATTTTTAAAATTTTTTGTGCTCCAGCTCCGAGGGTCATGAGCCAGCCTGGACACTGATTTGGACCTAGCCCTGCACCATCCCATGCCGTTCCCAGATTAGGGTTCAGTGAGATTGACAGGAGTGGGGTATGGCGGAGCTGGTTCCTCTTGATAATGACAGATTTTTGAGTCTTCTCCTACAATTTCCTTCCCCCAGATATGGGACCACAGAGGAATCAGAGCTCCACAGATTGTAAATCACATGATATGGCCAACACCCCCAAATGATATCCCCATTCTAACCCCCAGAACCTGGGAATCTGAGGTTACACAGCAAAGAGAATTATTTAACGATGCAGTCCTGCGACATCTTGACTTTAAGCCTATTGAAAGCCTGCTCAGGCCTCACTGAGATAGTTTTAAGAAACAGTTAAACATAATAGGCACGTCTCTCGGACCCACGAGCAGGTCTACATACCGCAATTGCCAGTGTGACGGCATCCAGTTCCAGCTTGCCCAGGTGGCCGCAGAAAACAGAGCTGACGAAACTGATCAGGAACACCATGAGCTGGGCCAGGAACTGGGAAGAGAGAGGGTGAGGAGAGCTGAGTGCTGACCACACGGTCCAGGGAGTAGCCCAGGGCCCTCCCCAGCCATCTCCAGGGGGAGGTAAGGAAGCTCCGGGTCTCAGGCAGCCACTTCCAGCTTCCATGGGCAAATGAATAATTTCTCAGGGACTCCATGAAGCAATAAAATGTTTGTCTGCAATGACTGGTTCAGACCCATATTTTATTTTTAAAAAATATTTTAAATGGCATACAATAATTTACATGTTTGTGGTAGGCAGTGTGATATGTCAATGTAGTGTACCCTGTGTGATAAGGAGCCCAGGGTAAATGGCACATCTGTCACCTCCAATATGTATCATTTCTTTGCACTGGGAATATTCAAAGTCTTCTTTACTGGCAACTTTGAAGCATGCAATTAATTGTTGCCAACTGTAGTTATCCTACTGTGTGAGAGAATATCAGAAATTCACTCTGGCACACTGAGGCCAAAGGATCTCAAATCCAATCCCAGCTTAAGCAACTTAACAAGTTGGTAAGACCTTGTCTCAAAATTTAAAATTAAAAAAAATAAAAGACTGGAATGTAGCTCGGTATGAAAACCCTTAGTTCAATCCCCTGTACCACAGAAGTTGTTACTCCATTCGGTTGTACCCCTGTACCCATTAACTAGCTTCTCTCCATGCCCAGCCCCCACAGGATCATATTTTTTGAGAACATCCCAGTCTTTGGGGTATGTGTTTCACTTTAATTTCTTACACCAAAGATCGCATTGTTTGTTCTGAACTTTTCAGAAGCTGCATTCTTGGAAAATCCCTTTGTTATCCCAGATTCCTAGTGAGGATTCTCCTAGAAAGAAGATGGACTATAAGGTAGAGCCTTTCTTCTAGTGACTATTGTGAATCGTTGCACAATTAGACACTCAGCTTGTTTCTTGAGGTTAATTTAAAACCACCTCCTGCTCCCATATCTGCTAGACCCAGGCAGTCCAATATCTTGCTCCAGTGCAGAAGAGGGGCACTGGCCCAAGAGGGTATTTGTCTGATCCCTACTGCCTAGGAGGAGAGAACAGTTGCCTAAGGATTTGTCCCCCACGGGGCCCCTTTCCAAAGCTGATGTGCGAGTGTGGTGACCTTGCTGCTATTCCAGCTCCAAGGCCGCCTCTCGCTTCCTTCAGGGGGCATGGGCTCCTCTTGCTCAGCTCACACACGCCTCCCTCTTGAGCTTCTCTGGTCCAGATCCTGTGCTGGCCTCCACATGACCCATACACAGCTTCACTGCCTGTGCGGCCGCTGCCCCAAAATTGCCACAGCAGGAGCTAATTAGGCATTGATTAGGCCCCCAAATTGTGACAGGATAACTTCTTTCTTTCCTTCCTCAGAATCCCACATCTGAAATCTTACATACCTATATCTACTAACCTAAACAGACTTGATGATGAAAATATGTAACACAGCCATTGTTAAATTTTTGTTCTTGTTCTTGTTTTGAAACTCTGTACTGCATGTACTCTTTCTTGTTACTGTTTTTCTATCTTTGTTTCTGTTATTTTTACTCTTTAAAACAAAATTTTAAATATTAAAAAAAAAAAAGAATCCACCTCTGAGAGAGATAGTTCTCAACTGTGGTGATGGACCCAGTCCTTCAAAAAACTGAGGGGGCCTGGCTTAGTGGTGAGAGCTTAAAATCGCTGTCATTAGGAGGCTGAGGTAGGAGGGTTCCAAGTTTGAAGCCAGTGCAGGATAAATAGTAAGGCCCTGTCTCAAAGGAAAACAAGGAACGACCAAAAGAGGAGTGTGCATGATGCCCAGGCAGAAGCAGAGACATATCTTTTTTGAATCAGTTCTCAACCCCAGGCCCAAGTACCTCTCTCCCTCCTGCAGAAACTGAGTGTAAACCTAAACAAAATGAGCAGGGAATGGGAATAGAGGGGAAAGAGAGATAAATAAAAAAGATTGGGCTTGGGAGTGTACATCGGCAGTAGAATGCTTGTCTAGCATGCGCAAGGACCTGGATTGGACCCTCAGCCCAGCAAATAAATAAAAATTAATTTTTTAAGAAAACACTGACATAACCCCAGCTCTTGGGAGGCTGTAAACAGGTAGATCACTAAAGTCCCTCAACACCCTATAGACCCTTCCCTAAAATAATAAATAAATAAATAAATAAATAAATAAATAAATAAATAAATGCTAAAACTGAAAAAAAAAAAAATGGCCAGTGAAATAGCTCAGCGGTCTAAAGCACCTGCTTAGGAAAGCTTAGGCAGCCACAGGGACGGTGGTTCAAGCCCTGGCACCATATGCTGCTCCAGCCCCACCCCTAGGACAGGCTAAGCCAGCCATAACATAGATAACTAAAGTTAAAAAAAAAAAAAATGAAAACACTGATGTGTTCAGCCTGATTTTGCAGAACCTAATGCCACAGGCGCTGGATCGCCTTAGGTGTATCCTAGGACCCAGTGCCATGATGCAGGTGCTGTCACTTTGCTTACAGATAGTCTGGTTTGCTCAGTGGCACTGGCTGTCTCTTCACAGTTCTGTCTCCCTGCAGGCCACGTGTCTCTCATGGCTTTCTGTGGAGACATGCTCAGCCTCTCTCACCAGTGGGCCCTTGGAGCGCAGCCCAGATTTTGCCTTTGCAAACCCTATTGCTGAGTATCTCTCTTGCTTGGGTAGGAATGGGGCATTTGCATAGGGTGAGCATCCACTCCAAGATGCTCCAAGATGGGCACAGAGGTCCATTTTACAGAAGGCCAGGATGTCAAGCTAAATACAGCCAATCCCTGGGAGAGGCGCCCGTACCGTCAGTTGCCAATGCAAGCTAACGCAGCTGCTGGTTGGGGCTGCCGCTGCTTTCCTCAGGTTATGGCAAGGAAGGAAGCTGCATACTCACTGCCTGTTACGGTTCATACCTGGACAGCCCCTCAAAGCCTCACATGCTCAAAGGCAGGGTGCTTGAAAGGTGACTAGTTATGAGGACAAGACAGCTAGCTCTCTATTAGAAGGTGGGATGGGTCTGGAGATGTGGGTCACTTAGGGCGGGCCCCAGAAGGATGCACCTCCCTTCCCGCTCCTCGATCCTGGCTTCACTCTGCTTCCTGGGTGCCCAGAAGTGAGCTGTTTTCCTCTGCCAGGGGCTCCCACCACCCCTTCCTTCCTTGGAGCCAGCCACCTACAGACTAAAAGCATGGCCAAAGGAAACCTCTCCTCCTTTAACCTGTGGGTGTCAGGTGTGGTGTCTCATCCCTGAGGAATGCAGCTAAGACCCTCTCCAAGCTGGGCAGCCAAGGGCAGCCAGCCCTCCCAATCCACGTCCCAGGAGAATGGGGCTCTGGAGGCTTAATTTCCTAGCTCTGTGCAGATCCTATTTCAAGTCTTTGGATGAACTCTTGGCCGCAGACCATGGGCTGTGCACAGAAGGGCCACCTGGGGGCTTTTTAAAAGGCCTGGCCCTGGTCCATCTCTAGAGACAGATTTAAAATGATAAAGAATGGATAGAAAGGAACAAGGGGATAGATTTCTTGAAATAGGGGAGGGGCCCAAAGGAACAAGAGAGAGGGGTAAGGAGGAGAAAAAGGGGAAATAAGAATAAAGATAAGCCATGTACAGGAACCTAATAACCACAGTTAATGTAAGCACTATGCCATAACATGAGCTAAGACAAATAATATGGACAAGTATGAAAAAGAGGATGGAGGAACTGGGAGAGGAGGGGGAAAGGAGAAGGGAAGAGAAGAGGATTTTTAAAAAGAATTAATCTAAGGGCTGGCAAGATAGTTCCACAGATTAAACACCTGCTTGGGCAAGCACAGGGGTCAGGTTATGATCCCTGGCACCACATGCCAAGCAGGCCCTGCCACCAGGTGCACTGAACTGGCCACAGAGACCACAGGTGTGTGGTGCACACCTGTAATCCCAGCACTGGAGAGGCTGAAAACAGGAGGATCACTATGAGTTCAAGCTGTGTAGTGAGACCCTGCACATACACACACACACACACACACACACGCACACACACAAATAAAATAAAATAAAATAAAAACAAGCTACAAAATGTACTTGTAACCACTCTCCAAGATGCTTGTAAACTGCGTGAATTGCAAAAATGTATTAATAATATTTAAAAATTGGAGCTGGGGAGGTAGCTCAATAGAATAAGCGCTTTCCTGGCAAGCACAAGGACCTGAGTTCAATCCCCGGTTCCGCAAAGTAAACAAACAAACAAACAAATAAATAAATAAATATTTTAAAAATTGTTAAAAACTAAAACTGCCTTGAAAAAAAAGATAGCTGGAAAGGTCTGGGAGCCAAGGAGTCTGCACTGCCACACTCACACCATCCCTACCCCCAGCAAAGGGGGTGAAGGATCCCGCTCTGAGAAAACTCCAGACCTTGAAACTATGTTACCAGGAGACAAGCTGCCCGGCCAGGGAACTCACTGACAGAGTGCAAGAAGGGAAAAGGTGTGGAACAGAGACAAGGAAAATCATAATTTAAAATCTATACTTCTAAGGAGACTGCGGCTTCAAGATGGGGCCTAATGGCGTGCACCTGTAATCCTAGCTCTTGGAAGGCTGTAAATAGGTGGATCACTACAAGTACAATCTAGTAGTGAGACCCTGAACACCCTATAAGCCCTTCCCTAAAAATAATTAAAAAATAAAGGAAGACTACGGCTTCAGACACAAGGCTATCCCGAGTTATCCATATCTGCACTCTCTTGTTTATACTTTTCTTCTTTCAGGCCCATCACATCCAAACTTCCTTAACAATACTTTAAATCCATAAATTACCCTGATTGATAAGGTAAAGGGCAAAATCCTGACCTTAAAAAAATAAATAAATAAATAAATTAGCTTAATTGACAAGGCAAAGGGCAGAATGCTAACTTTAAAAATAGACTGGGCCCCTACCTCTCGCCTGTAAAAGTGAATTGAGTCATTATCCTATTACTGTAGATGGGACCATTGGGTCTTCTCCTGTAAACCAAACCTGAACTGTCTATAGAATCACAAATTCTACCATCAGAAACAATAAATATACCCAGTTCCAGGACATAATATGCCTTTCTCTGGAAGGCACACGCTCTGCCTCCCTGGATGTGTACTTTAAAGTTCAGCCTAATAAATCTCTTCATGCTGCTTTACCAGTGCAATCTGAAAATCTTCTTTCTGTCATGAAAGTCAGCAAATCTGCAACCTGTCCTGGGGTGAAGTCAAGGTTTCCCACTGGGCAAAGCCTTGGGGTCTCCCTGGACACTTTTTGGTGACATCACCACTTTGGGGCGAAGTTTTGTTTCCTATAATTTTCAAAGGCAGCTGTCAAACAGCAGTGATCTAAACTGGTGGTGCTCAGATGGAGCCAAACTGACAGTGGAAACTGCGTAAGGCTGTGGCATAGCTCAGTGAGGGGAGAACATGTGCCCTGAAGTCCATCCCCAGCACAACCTCACAATTGCCAGACTGACTAGACTTCTGTCCCTTGCTTTATTTTTATGAGACAAGGTCTTGAAGGCTGACCTTGAATTCCCTGTGTATCCAAACTGGTTCCAAGCTCCCAGTGATCCTCCTGCCTCAGCTTCCCAAGTGCTGGGATAACAGGTATGTGCCATCATACCCAGCTGTCTCTTCTTCCTATCCAGGCTTTTTCACATTTTCCCCCAGGCAGCAACATACAACCAGATAGCAGGATAAACACTCTCACAGCATAGTCACTTGTGAAAGTTGTGTCCCAGGCCAGCTGCCTGTCCTGTTGCCTATGCAAGGGTGTGAAAAGAGCCTCCAATCCCATCCCATGAGGACTTGAAAGTCTACTCTCCACAGTAAAAACCATGGGAAGGAACCTGAGCCATCCCCTGGGAGAGCTTCCTCTCTGTATGCACGAGGAAGCTTCTGCCCACAGTCACCTGACTCAACTCGGTCCATTCAGGTCAGCTACGTTTGGGACACAAAGTGCATCCCAAGCACTGGGAGTGTGAGCGTGAGTGAACCAAGCAGGATCGCTCCATTACTATCCTATGGAGCCCTGTGGAGGGAAAGACGTTGAGGCTGCAGCAAGTACACATGGATGCTGAGCTAGAAGGGCACAGAGGGCAAGACAGAAGGCTCCAGGGGGCAGCAAAGTGGAGCCAAACGCTGGCTGACGGACTTCTCAGGTAGAAGGCCACACAGGGTCCAAGTGGACTGATGACGAGCAGAAGGCTGGACTGTGAAGGGCCACAGGAGGCAGTGTCACAGGATAAGCAGGACACTCAGTGATGGCCAACCACTGAGGACTTTATGGACCAAGGTCAGGGTTTTGAGCAGGGATGTGACAGATTAGATGTGTGTTCAAAACGGATTTCAGGGCCTAGGATATAATTCAGTGGCCCAGTGTCTTCCTGGCAAGCTCGAGGTTGAAAGTTTGCTTCCCAGTACCAAAAATAAAAAATAAAAATAAAATGGATTTCAGTGATTTTATGTGATACATTTTGGGCAGCATGAGCTAAAGAGGGGAAAGACTGGAGGCTGTTGGGATCCACACAGGGTGGAGATGTGAAGAGGCAGATCCCTCTGAGAGCTTCTCTGGGTGCTAAAACCAGAGGCTTTGGTGAGAACAGGCTGCAGGGAGGTTAGAGAGGAGGCAAGAGGGCCCCAGGGCTCTCTGCCTAGTGGCCACCATCATTGAGTACTGCTTCCCAGCCGTTCACTCACTCCTGGACCTGTCTGGAAGAGGAACGACCTTCTCCTCCAACATTTTCTTCTCCTTCAGCCCAGATTTTCTCCTATCCCTAGCGATCTTTCCCTGTCACTACTTCCTGCTAAAGACTTCCCCAGGCCTGAGAGACAATTCAAACTGCCAGCCTCTGTGTGTGTGTGAGTGTGTATGAGTGTGTGTGTGTGTGTATGTATGTGCACATGCGTGCTCTGACTGCCATCCTTGGATGCCACCCCCAGCCTTCCCTGATTTTCAGCACTGTAGCCCTGGGAGGTTCTGAATTTCTTTTCCAAGAGTATGAGCCAAGGCAGTTCCACCTTTCTTTCTTTCTTTCCTTGTATTTTAGGACAGGGTCTCATTATGTAGATCAGATTTGTAGTGATCTGCCTGTGTTCAGCTTCCCAAGAGCTGGGATTACCAGGGGTGGGGCCAGCACAGATCGAACTCGGGTCCCTGTGTCTGCTTAAGCAGGTGCTTTAATCCACTGAGCTATTTGGCTGGCCCAGTTCCAACTTTCTTATATCAGCCCATGAAGTATCTGTCTTTGAGGCTATTTTTCAAAACTCTGACAATTCAGCCTGGTAGAAGAGGCTAAAGAAGAAGAGAAAGTAAGGCAGGAGTGCCTGAGGCAAGGTGTTTGCACACAGCCCCTTTGCTTTCCGTGAGAGTATCCACTTTCCTGAAGTCTTCTGCAAGATACAATGAAGAGGATGTTCTGAAATGTAAAGCTATTCACCCTGCAATCTTTCCTTTACAGTATGGATTATTCTGTTTTACAAGACCTCATTTAAACTTCACACTTTGGCACAAATCCACAGTCCCCCTACTTAGAAGGCTGAAGCAGGAGGGTGGGAAGTTGAAGGTCTACTTGGACTACATAGTGAGATTGTATCTCAAAGGAGTAAAAAGAGAGGTAGAGGCTTCACTTAAGACTGCTGGGAGGGGCCGGGGAGATAGCTCAGGGGCGCAAGTGCCTGCCTGGCAAGTGCAAGGTCCTGAGTTCAAGCCCCAGTTCTGAAAAAAAAAAAAAATTACTGGGAAAGTAGCTTGGAAAATCTTAAGGTCTTCCTTAAGGGTCAGAGATAGCATGATAACTTCGGGAGTCCAGAAAGAAAATGGTGAGTGAGCAGGGAAATGATGAGTAGAGGAGCACCAAGCTAGCCATCCTGCCTCTGTTATAGTAGAGTCACAGAGAAGAACCCTGGACAAGGAGCACTGGAGAAGAAGACAGTCTTCTCCTACCCTGCCTCAATGAGGAATTAGGAAAGTCATAAGAGATGGACATGGAGATAAAGAGAGAGGAAGTGAGGCTCCATATAGGATTTGTAAGAGACTAACGCAGTGCCAGAAGTCTGTGATCACTTCTTTGCAAAGTGTTCGCAGGAGCGTGCACACCAAGGGCTGGGGGGAAATTGCCAAATTATCTCCCGGTAGTGAGATTCAGAGGTTTTTATTCTTCTGTGAATCCTAGTTTTCTTTCTTTTTTCTTTCCCTACAATGTATATGTGTTGCACTTGGAATGAGCACAGTCATACACATGTAAAGCTGCGTGGCACACACAATCACAACGGGCAAGTGCCTATCCTTGTCAGTCTAGATCTTTCCCACGGAGGTTCCCTCATCAAGGGACTGGGTCCTTGGGAAACGCTGGGTTTCAGAAAGCTGTCCCGTCGTTGCTCTGTTCTTCAGTACCATGCAGTCAATACTGGCTTTCCAAAGCATGGACAACATTGTCTTCATTTTATGGATGGATAAGCAGAAACTAGAAGAGGCACAGAGCTGCTTCCTAGCACACCTTGGGGACAATCACAGCGCTCCTTCAGAGCTGTTCTTCTCCTTTCCCTCCCTTTGCTCTTCCAACTCTCCCCAGCATACTTTGCTGAGGAGAAGCCCACCTGGATGGATAAGATGTTAATTGCTGGGTCATTCTTTACATGTACCAAACTCAGAACATCGGAGAACCTTAGCAAGGAGCCTTACGTATAGGTTCTTTAAATCAATAACCCAAAGCATATTTTTTGTTTTAAATTGCAGTTAATCCAAGGAAATTGATGTTCTGGAGAACAAAACACCATTCCAAAGACTCCACTCAGCATGTAGCTTTCCTTCTCTGCTCCTTCACCTTTGTTGGCCCTGACATCCCCCAACACGAAGCTTAAGGTGTTGATCCCTCTATCTTCTCCAGGTGGCTGAACCTTCTTAAATAAATATTACCCCATCCCTTCCAACTGTTAACTCCTAAATTGTGGCTTTCGAGCCCTGGCCTGCTGAACTTTAACCCTAAGATCTGAGTCCAAAGAATCCCAGATGTTGATGTTCTAACCAGTTGTTCTTTCCAGTCTGCTGAGAATCACCAACGCCCATGTACTCGACGCATTTCTACTCGTGGCTTTGTGCCACAGTGGATATCCACCATATCCCAGGAACAACAGGGTCATCCCCTTTCCTGGCCCATGCAGGTGCAGAATGTCTGCTGCACAGCCGAAAGGGTATGGGCTTAAGCACACACTTGCAGCTTCTTGTCCATTAAAGAGGCTCTCCTACCCCTGGGGCTCGCAAACCACCCAAACTGGCAGGAGAACAGGAGTAGGATTATATGTTGT
>PVKN010020526.1:0-15870 GCA_004027915.1 Capromys pilorides
ATGAGGTGTGGGGCCAATTTTTAATAAAGGTAGAATAGTAATTAAATAGAGGATGCATAGTCTATTTAACCAAATTGTATAAGGACAAAGTAATGTCCAGGGGTAAGTAAATGAGTCTAAACATACCTTACACAATAACAAATCCAAAATGAATCACAGAATGTAATGTAAAAGATAAAATTATAAAAACTTTAGGCATTTCAAAAGAAAATCTTTGATAACAAAACTTGGACAAGAGTTCTGTTATGACAGCAAAAGCATGGTACAAGATTTAAAATCATGATGAAATACCACTGCATACCATTCAAGTAACAAAAAGTAAATAAAAATATCTGTGTCACACAAAATATTGTGACTTTGTGGAAAAATTGTCACTTTTGTGCATTGCTGCTTCAGATGTCATGTTGTACAAGCACTCTATAAATTATTTTAATAGTTTCTTTCAAAAATACAACTCACAGAAAAACATGTGCTATTTAGAAAGTTACATGATATCAATCCTAGTTCTTTAGTCCAGAGAAATAAGAGCTACTTTCAAATAAAATTTGGAATAGGGTTGTTCATAGCAACTTCATTAAGAGTTTCAATCAGTAATCATCTTGAATGTCCAGAAATGGGTGAATGTTGATGGGAAACAAACTGTGACCACAGAATATCACATGGCAATAAAAATGAAGCAAATCCCTGAGACGTAAACACACTAGTCAGCATCCCCATCCCTAAGGACAAGTAGGCACATACAAATAAGGAGAGTAGGCAGCTCCTACTTGGCCTCATATTTCAGGGCCCACAGTCCATGGTCCCCTGGCTCCAAGGTAGGGACAACAGAACAGAAGGCCAAAGGAGAGCAAAGCGATCTAATTCATGAAGCTGGAAAAGAAAGCAAGAAACAATGCCAGGGACAAAGTTGCCAGAAAATGGACACACCAACTATTGTGACACCTCTGTGCCACCTAGACAGCATTGTGCTTTATTAATCCCCTAAGCAGTGCTCAGAACAATCAAGAAGACTCGGTTCAAATTAAAAATCAAATTCCCGTTTCTGAACTTGACTCTTAAACATATCTCCTTAAACCATTCTTACTGGCCAACAAACACAAAGTTATAATTTTACCTAACAGGCTCCACTTACCTCATTTAAAATCAAAACACAGTCCTTAAGGATTTAATAGTCTTATCATTTCTGAAAACTAAAAATTTCCTCTGGGAAACAAGGCAAACTAGCAGCTGTGATAAAAAGAAAAAAAAACTTACATAATCCCAAGTTAAAGTGGCACAGAGTAAACATATAAATATCTCTATACTGAAAGGTGAAAATGGGGAGTATGGAGAAAAAAATAGGATTAAAGCAAGTTGAAATTCATCAGAACAAAGAGTTATTGCTGAAGCTCTGTGTCCAGCCTCCAGGACACATGGTAAGTCAGGAGATCCAGATGGTTTGGTTGTCCTCACCCTCATGGCCTTTCTGACTGCAGCCCATATGGCCCATCTCCTGGACTGGGTTCACTCATGGCTTGCAGCTTTCCTTGGCAGATAGTCTACATTCTTTGCATTCCCAGTTCTATGGGGTCTCCACCGCCATTTTGGCTTCACTCCCACAGCAGCACAAACCTCCCTCTGTGGGCTCGCTCCCTGACCTCCTTGGCTTTCCTTTAAATTCTAGTACACTCCCTGGCCTACCAACTCTTGCACACTGACTGCCTGTAAAAACTGACATCCTATGGATGATGCTAATGTCTGCTGCCACTAGACACAGGAAGTAGGCCCCCTTCAACCATGGCTGCAGTGGTTTCTGAGTGCCTAGATGGATTTGTACGGTGAAATGAAGCCCAGGGAGCCAGTTCCTGAGGAGACCTTTCTTGAGGAGGCATTCCAGGGAATCACTTCTCAAAACAAAGACTGACACTTCTTGCCATCTGGCCCGCAGTGGGTGGGGTCATGCTGATTTTTGGCACACTCTCAAGGAATCTTTCTTCTTATCCCTGTGTGAAGCATTTAGTTTCTTTTTCATGGTGTTACACTCTTAAGTAACTACACATATCTTGGCTGCCACATTTCAACTGGCTCCTTCTTGGCCAAAATTTAAGTATTTCAGATTTCTCTGCTTTGCTTTCTGTTCCAGTTATTCATATACTTCTGGTTAAAAGCACTCCGCAGTATCCCTGCCACAGCTGGGCCCCTTGACATTTCCTTCATAGGTTCAATTAGGCCATATTCTTAAACTCAGCTTCCCAAAATGAATTAAGAAACTGACAAAATATGTGTAAGGTAACTGTGCAGGAGTGTAATCTCTATGACCTCTTGTCCACTTTCCAAGAGTTCTGGAAGCCTGCTGAGCCTGGCCTCATCAGTGTCATCTTCACTGTCCTCATGCCTATCAGCATTGTGTTCACTTCTAGCAGGATGGTCCACCAGGCTCTGCTTATCACAGTCTGGGACTTCTCCAACCCCCATCTTGAAACGTTTCCATGCTCCTTCCACAAGTGAGCTCCACAGGCTTCTAATAACTCTGGTCATGTGTAGTCAAAGCAATGTTCCACATCTCTGGTACCAATATTTTGTAACCGCTTTCCCATCACTGACAAGCAATGCATGGAGTCAACAGCTCAAAGGGAAAGAGGTTCGATTGGGCTCATGGTTTATGGATTGTCAGTCTATGTTGAATGGCTATGGCAAAGAAATAGAACAAAGGAGAGTGGGTTATCTCATGGGATCCACAGAGCAAAGGGAAGAAAGGGCCAGGGAGAGTGGGTTGAAGCAAAGAGTAGCCAAAGCCATGCCACCCACCTAGAAATGTGTTTCACCCTTCCTCATGAGGCTCCCAAGCCAAAAACTTTAACATATTTAAGCTTATCTATCACAAGAAAACTCCCCAAAAGGATCACAAAGCTACTACATAGAACAAAATTAAAACCTCATCTCAAGGTGACATATTCTTTCATTCTATTTGAATAATAGCCTTGACACGATTCAATTGTAGAGATAAAAAGCAGATAACTGCCAGGGTTAAGAAGTGATGTGGTGGGTCGTGGCCATGGCACCAGTGTGGCGGCGGGGATGGGAGCTCACCATGCTGGACTGCCTCTGCCACTCGATCACAGCTATGGGCCACCAAGTCTGCATTTGCTGCAAAATGACACAGCACCCCCTGCTCACAGTATGGCAAGAGCATTCATCTGCTTTTGATATTATATGAAAACTTTTACAGCATATAACCAATAAAGGAAATAGCTTCAATTTTAAAAGATGATCTTTAATAAGGGATGCTTGGACTATTTTTGCAATTTCTGATAAGTCTATAGTTACTTCACAGCATAAAGTTTAAATCTGCTTTATTATCTTATGGTTAGCCATTGATAATTTTTTAAATCTCTTATTTATTTACTTATTTGGTACAGAGTCTCCATGTGCAGCTTGGACTCATAGTGATCTTCCTGTCTCAGCCTCCCCAGTTCTGAGATTCCAGGTGTGCACCACCACACCTGGTTTCAGTGGCTGGCATGGTGTGGGGCTCGCATGGCATATCATAGCAGGGATCGAACCCAGATCTTTGCACTTGCCAGACAGACACTTAGACTGCCAAGCTATCTCCCAGCTCCTAACTGTTGATACTTAATTAAAGCCAGCTATTTGAAAAATACCCAGAAGTGTATTTAATTAACTGTCATTTTTATAAGAGCAGAATATTTTACTGGGGAAAGAAAGGTTCTATCTTAGAGAAAGACAGAAGGGGGACCTGATCTGGTTGCCCTGTCATCTATATCTGCCTGCCTGCCTGCCTGCCTGTCTGTCTGTCTGTCTGTCTGTCTGTCTATCTATCTATCTATCCATCCATCCATCTGTCAATCATTTTGAAGACAATAAAGAATAAAAATGATACAGTATTTCAAAACAATATGATAGGACAACTGCAATGGCTGTTCCTTTTAATAAGCCAATAAGAATTAGTAGTACAATTATCTTAGCAAACACTCCCCAAAGAAAAATGTTTCCTTCAGTTATCACTCCCAAGCCAGTCTGCACACATGACAACAGCATGTTCTTTACACACACGTCACCTACACAGCCAACACACCAAAAGTATATGTCTTTTGCTTTCCTCATGTTTCTCTATGACATGCTTGACATCCTGGTGGTCTGGCTGTTTTTGTCAGGAGGTTCTTATTATACTATACAGTAGTTATCAGAAGAATAAAATACCAATAAAATAAAGTATTAGCTGTTAATATGTAAGGTGCATTTAGAATAGACAGCAACATTTCATATCAGCTGTGTTCTTGCTCACAAACTCTGAAAGATAACATCAAAAATAATTGTCCTCTTTTCTCTGTCATTGCTAAATTTTAAAGTTCTTTATTTTGGGGGATGGGGAATGGTGTTTACTGAATGTGAAGTACCCCAGCTCCATGTGAAAGGAAGTTCCAAGAAGAACAGCAAACAATACAGATCAAACACCTGCTTGACATTCACTGTTTCTTACACACGTACATACATCTAAGCTTCAACAGTGACAGACACCTGTTTCTCTGAGCCTGAGTGACAGCTGGCAGAAGGTAGCTACAGATGTGGGACTCCGTTTTACTTTAAAATGAATATCTAGGCCGGCGAGATCGCTCAGTGGATAAGCACCTGCTTAGCCAAGTGCAGGGACCAGGTTTTAACCCCAGGCACCACCTGCTACACCAACCCCACCCCAGGTGTACTGAGTGGGCCACCAAGATCTGGTTGGCATGAAGGCACACTGTCTGTATTCCTCATGCTGGGGAAGCTCAGAGAGGAGGATCACTGGGAGTCCATGATGCGCAGTGAGGCCCTTTACCAAATACATTAAAACAAAATAAAGTAAAATAAATATTTGACTTGTAGAAAGTGGGTTGTTTTCTACTAAGCATGCTTTGCAATTTTTTTCTCTTAAATTTAAATGAAATATGCTGTTCTTAAAAGACACTTCCCTCTTTGATAAAATTATGTGTGGCTCCTTACAAAAAAATAGTCACTAAATGACTACATTTACATTATCTCATGCTTTTCACCTTCTTGAATTTATAGAATTCCTGTGATGTACACATGAATACTAATGTCAGCCTTTAGAAGTAAAGTATATTTATGATGTACTCAGTATTCTCTGTTTCCATTGCAAGTGATAGTTTTTAAAATATTACATCTAGATGGATAATAACCAACATGCCTAACTTCTTCCTAAGACTTCCGCCTCATATTTCCCAAGCAGCTGCACCCGTATTTGCACTGCTTTTCAGTGGCCAGACAAGTTCCCAAAGTCCACCAATAGCTGTGAGAGAAACACTTAGGTGTCCAGGGCTGAGATCCTTCCTCTAGAAAGCAGGGACAAAACAACATGATCCACCCTGGCTCTTCATTTCATGTTTATTGGAAATGTCACAATACCAGCCATAGTAGCACCAGTTTTCAAAATGCACTGCTAGACAAAACTGAGATGCTAAGCTATCAAAGAGAGACCTTCTGTTAACTGCTCACCTTGTGAGTAGAATGATCTATGAGTTAATTGAACAGATCTCTTTTAAACACATTTATCCAAACACTTGTGAGAAGCATAGTGGTTTTATAAGTCATTTAGGGAAAGAATAAAGAGGCTATTGATGTGCTGATTAAATCAATGGGGAAAAAGGAGATGGAAAATTCATCAATGGAAGGAAGGTAAGATTGATTTGGTTTAGATAATTTGAGTGTGAATATTCTACCCATTTTCCTGTTTCATAAAGTACTTACCCCAAAGTGAATTACTGACCATTTGCTTGTGTGAGGTCTTCTGGTAGATGCGCTAAACACTAAGACACAGTCCCATAAATCACCTGCTGTTATGTGACTCAAGGTCCAGAGAAGGCTGTAGATACCCAGATAGTTACAGATGAGTGCAGTGGTGATGAGCTCGGAGTGCAGGGACCGCTGCGGGGCCTTGTGCTCCTGCTGCAGTGTGAAAGACGACTCCTCCGGGTACTTCAGAAACAGGGGAGTCCGCAAATCTCTGTTTCCTAGCTCAACTGGCCTTAATTGTCCTCTTTCGCACTAAATCAGCTGTGCATTGTAGAACCAATCCTTAGCTGCTCGAAAATCGCCAGCGCGCTAGACGTCTTCACAGGTTCGTCAAGCTCAGTGCTTCGATGATAAGGTAGCCACGCTTCCTCAAGTCACGCACTGAACATTATGATGAACTTGCGTAGATCAAACACCTTCTCAGCATTCGAGCTATATACTTATTCTCATGACAAACATTTATAGAGACGCTCAGTTAAGCTCAGGGTTGCATATACAGCAATAAGTGGTAGGTAGTTTGCCTACTGCAGCATGCTCTGCTTTCATCAGCGGACATATCCTTGAGACTAAGGTCAAAACAGAACATCAGTCACACTATACTGTAGGCCAAATGGACCTAAGAATTACAGGCATTTCACCTGGCAGCTGAAGAATACCCATCTATCCATAAAACATTCCCTAGAACACAAAATCAATCCATTAGGCCACAAACAAATCCCAAGAAGTTGTAGAAATTGAAATTCTATCGTGCCTTGCTTCTGACCACAATGAAGCAAAATGAGTCATCAGCAACACAGGAAGCTTTAGCCGTCACGCACGTGCGTGTGGAAGGAGCAGCATGACACGACAGAGGACCACTGGGAAAAAATAATCGAAAGGAAAAGGAGCCAATTTCCTGCAACAAGTGAAAATGAAACGCAGTGTACCACTACCTCGGAGACTACGGGGACTACGGGGACTACAGGGCAAGTCAGCAGCAACGTGGCTACATTTAAAACTAGAAATATTTTAAATAAGGAATGGTACATTTAAAAGATCCAAAAAAAAAAAAATAGAAAATAATGTACACACAAAATAATAGTGGATCACAACAAAGATCAGATTCAAGACAAATAAAAGAGAATTTTTCTTTTAAATGCACAATATCAGTGAAATAAAGAGGTAGGTTTTGGAAAAGATAAATAAAATAGACAAACTTTTAGCTACACAAACCAAGAAAAAATTTTAAAAATACTAAATTTTTAAGATGATAAGAGACAGGGGCTGGAGAGATAGCTCCGTGGCACAAGTGCCTGACTGGCAAGTACAAGGTTGTGAATTTGAAACCTGGTCCTGCCAAAAAAAAAAAAAAAAAAAAAGGATGAAAAGCAACATTAAAACCAACAGCACAGAAATGCAAATTTATGAACACCTTATGAACAATTATGTGCCAAAAATTGGAAAACCTAGGAGAAACAGAAAAATTTCTGGACATATATAGCCTACAGAAATTAAGCTATGAGATAGCTCAGCAGGCTAAAGCACCTGTTCAGGCAAGCTTAGGCAACCACAGGAACTGCAGTTCCATCCCCAGCACCACACGCTGTGCCAGCCCCACCTCCAGGGCAGGCTGAGCAGGCTAAACAAACAAACAAATAAATAAAGCGACGAAGCTATAGGAAACTTGAACTTACAATGACAATTCATGAGATTGAATCCGTCATAAAATGTCTTCAAGCAAAGTAAAGCCTAGGACTGGATAAGTTTACTCCCTAATTTTATAAAACATTTATTCCCAAAATATGAAAAGGGACAAATTCTTGCAAACACATACTACAAAGCCAATCAGACTTTGATATTAAAACTGGGCAAGGATACAACAAAAGGAAGAAAACTGCAAGGCAATATTCCTGATGAATACGGATATAAATGTTTTTAATAAAATATAGGTAAAGAAAAATGGCACAGCACAAATATCACCCAAGGGCTGGCCAGATACTCAGCGGACCAAAGTGCTTGCTTAGCCAGACACAGGGACTAGGGTTCAATCCCCAGTGTGCAGTGCTAGCCCCACCCCCAGAGCACACTGAGAGGGCGACAGACTGGGTGTGGTGGTGCACACCTGTAATCCCAGCACTTGGGTGAATGAAAACAGGAGGACCACCACAAGTCTGCTCTGTGTAGTGAGACCCTGTACTGAACAATCATCCATCATGAAGAAGTAAGACATAAATCAGAGATGCAAGCAGGGCCTGGCAGACACAAATGACAGGTAGAGCACTTCACATCAGTTCTGTACAATTCCTGTATCAATTCCTGTATAGGAACAAGAACCACCTCCATAGGATTATCCCAGTGACTACAGGAAGGTGTGCAGAGCATTCAGCACCCCTTCATGACCACTTAGGAACAGAAGGAAGATGCTCTAACATAATACAAGCTATGCTGACAGACGCAGCCCACACCACGCTGAGGGAGGAGAAGTATGCCTAGGATGGGAGGGCCTGGCACAAGCAATTGAGCAAGAGAAGGAAAGAAGGCAAATTCAGTATGAACAGATCAACAGACGTATATGAACACCATAACATAATAACCTTCCCTGAAAAAATAAAATGTTGTTCTGTCACTTGCAAGGACTTATGGGCAACTGGAAAATATTATGTTAAGAGAAGTAAGTCAGAGAAAGAGAAAACCTGCCTGCTCTACTTCCTATGTGCAGGACAAAATGTGGGTGACTGAGGCTGGAAAGCGGTTAATACAGGCTGGGAAGTGGCATGGTGGTGTTAATGGAGAACCTGGATCATGAGCACAAATCAACACAGAGTTAGGTAGAAGGAATAAGTTCTAATGTCCTACAGTATGATAGGCTGGCACAGCTCGCTCAAAGTACCCTATTATACATTTTATAAATAATTAAAAGAAGGGAGCTTGAATTCTTGAAAGTCAAGTAATGTTAAGGACATAGAAACATTACATATTGTAGCTTCATGGGTACACATTACACACATCTGTTGAAATATTACACTACACTCATGAAGGTGTACAATTCCTACCTGTGGACTAAGAGTATTTTTAACTACTGGAGAGTTTAGAAATGTCAACTACTTCAATATGGCCATTGTGCCTTGTATATATGTATCTATTTATTACACTATACTTTGCAAATATGAATAAGTAAAGCAATAATAAAAATAATATTTTTGATGTGACTGAAATTTGGTATAAAAATTAAGTAAAAATGGTTGGGATGCAGGCAACTAAATAGTAGAGCAAACAGCTGACAATTTAAATAAAATGGGAAGCCATCCTAGTGCTAAAACTATATTGATTACCTCAGCAATTAAAAGAGCAGTCAACCCCCCATATATTACATGAAAGACCAAGTTCAGCTTTGCCTCAATTAACCTAGATTTCAATTCAAGGGCTTCAGGGTCAAGAGCCGAATGGTCTGTCTGCAAATCCCACAGAGGGAGTATGACCTCGGGTCCCCTCACCTCTCAGCAGATCTCTAAGGTGCATTTTTAATGGTGGCTTAATTCATAGCTGCCACTTTTTCTACCTGATGACCTGATGAAGGTTGCTAATTAACCATGCAGAATTATGTGTGGAAAACAGAATTCGCAATCAAAAAAGAAACAGAAGATCAAGAGTTGGCATTGCTGTTGCAAAGTCACGAAGGGTGGAATGGAAATGACTTTGCTCTACCCTTGAACCCCAGTGCATAATAAGAGGAGAGAGGGCAGGTACAGAGCCAGGGACGTGACAGGGCAAGGTGTTTACAATAACTGGCCATAGTAACATGCCCAGCATGCGTCATGACATTTTGCCATCAACCATTACTTGAAATCACAGAACAACAAATAAAATACCTGGAATTCAAAGACAGCAGAATACCTTCTGTCTTAGTTACCTTTTATTCGTTGCTGGGACAAATACCTGACACTCAGAATGAAGAAAGGAAATTTTTATTTAGCTCATAGTTTATGGAGGTTTCAGTTCATACTCTGCTGGCTCCAAGGCAAACTGCAACAGTTCTCTGCAGCAGAAAACAACAAAAAGCAGAGGAGTAGTAGCAGCTAGGCCTCTATCAAGCCTCTCTCTCTTTTCTTTCTCTTTCCTCTTCCAAATTCTGCGCCAGTGCTCCACTGCGAACTGTGAAGGTCCAAGCTCCTCCCAGGACCAGGACTTCTCCAAGGAAGTGGGGCAGGGCAGGGCCGGATGGGCTTCTGCAATATCTTCCTCAACTCTTTCTATACACTTTTTGTGCTGAATCTCTCTGGGGTGACCCATCTGGCCCTGAGGTGGAACCAATCACACCCCAGGGTGGGCCTAATTACGTCCCAGGGTAGGCTGTCGGCATCCTGCAGGATGGGGCCCCCACAGCTGGAACCCGTAGAGTTGATCCAGCCAAGCTCCTCAAGCTGGCACAAGGTATCCACTACCACACCTTCCAATGAAAGCGTCTCCAGCCAAGACAGTGCCACAAGTGACTCTATGCCTGTACTTTAGGGGACACAAAGGAGTCAGCCTAACAAAACCTACCTCCTCGTCCACGTGGTGGAACGATGGCTCTCCAGGTTTTTTTACATTTTCAGAATATTCGCTTGCTGAATGAAGAGATCAATAACCCTTTTCACTTGTTAGCTGATGAAAAACAACCTTCTATCTCGAGGGCGAAAGTGGGTGTGCAATGGCTGTTTGCATTTTCTTAACCTGAATTCCAAGAAGGAGAGCGCTGGCATGCCAGGCTCTGCACAAAAGTAGGCATGGAGTCGCGGGTCCTCTAGGCGTTACCGTTGTAGCGTTCAGTCAGCCACACAGATTCCCTCCGGCACAGCTTCTGGGTTGTCAAATTGTTTCACAGAGGCTTTTCACTGTTCTCTGGGCCTGGGAAGACAGGGGCTGCTTCCTCCCTGAAGGTTTCTGCGTGTGACGCCCCATAGAACTCTGCACAACTCACGGTTGCTTACAATGAAAATGCGCAACACCACTAATTGCAAGCCTATGATACATACATAAAATGATGTCAAAAAATTAAAGCAAGAGTAAATTGCAGAGGAGCGCACATTCATGTTTGGCTAAGCTGGACCCCACAGTGCCTTCCTTCATGGGCTGCAGGCTCTCTTTCCCTGGTTCTGAGAAACCACGCCCAGCCTTAGGATTGCAGGGCCAAGCTCTGCTCATGCGCGGCTCCCCCGAATATACACCTTTCCGTATTTTGATGCGGCTATTTTAGTCTGAGAATAGCTTTTTCATCACTTGCAGACACCGGTTCTCTACACGGGATATTCTGATTTACTCTCTCTGCGCAAGAGTGGGAAGTCAAAGAGAAATAAGGTAAAGAAAGGAAAGCAGGGAGAAGAGGACAGTGGGAAGGTCTGCAAGAAAGCAGGCAGAAAAGGAACAACGGAGGAGCTGAGAGAGCGTGGCAATGTAAATAGTAATAAAATAAAACCTGCCAGGAGGCCATTCTTGCTTTAAAAGTACTGAGAGTGATACATCAGAAAACAAGGACATCACTTCTGCAATGAAAATTTGTCTTTGTCTTCACTTTCTTCACAGATGGCTTGGAGTCCGTGTCACAAACACACATAGGTACACCAGACAAGAGACAAGAATGACTTTGATTGCCCTGGAAAAGCATGACAAATCTCACATTTTGGAAACTAAGGGGCCTAGGCCCTTTAATAGGACTAAATCAGAAAAACATTTTTTATAACTAATACTGCATTTGCATGCTTTTTAGGTCCTCAGTGGCATTTTTTAAAAAGTTAAGTAGTACTGCTCACATTTACCATGCAATCTATGAAAAACTCCACAAATGCCAAATCCGTTTCATAAGGCTTTAGCAGAGGACATGGTATTGAAGTTCTGAATAGAAATGATTTGTACTTAGCATTTCTTGGCATTAGAGACATGATGGGAAATTTTTATTTTAATTAAAACTGTCAGCATGGCAGGATTTAAGGATGATCAGAACAAATCCAACCAGCAAACTTCATTAGCCAAGAAAGTTACAAGAAAAGTAAAATAGCACTATTTACTAGTATTATAAGAAATAGGTCTACATGGTAAGCATATTTAGTGGTGTATCATTAATGTGTTGAACCTGCTGTGAGCAGAATGTTGAAAACTCTTCAAGGAAAGTTCCATATGTTGCAATCACTGAGTAGCTCTGTGTTCAAAATAAAAGAATGGGTTACTATTAGGGTTACTATTACTCTTAGAGTGAAGACATATATACAAGATGGAGGACAGTGGCTTCAAGAAATTAACCAGTGTTTCTTCCTTCTGTTTCAGTTAGCACTAAAGCAGACTCTCCTGAAAGGATGGAGAATCATTTTGCTGTGACTTAACTCAGTCTCCTCAGTGGTAGAGACCACAGGAAACACAACCAGTACGGGTGCAGCCAAACGCGTGGGTTCAGAGCGAGAGCAGCCACTTTACGGAGCTGCATGCTTCCCCTGCTTGGTTCTCCATGTAGCTTGGGCTCTTTTGTCGGTGCAAGAGTGGCTTTAGAAGCTTGGGAGATGAGCGGGAACATGAAGCAGTAGCAAGTGTCGAAGCCATCCTTTTGGATTTGTTTTATTTTAATCAAAGAGAAAACCCTGGCTTCGCTTGTGCACTCAGGAGAAGCTCTCCACACACACTCATGTGTGGTGCAAACTCCAGGGGAACTGTGTATCTTGCTGAGAAAATAGAATTGAAACTCTACAAAGGTCTGCAGTGCAGGGCTATAACACACTTTCCAAAAATACCAAGATTTAAAACCAGTCCTGAAATTGACCATTTCAAGAGCCTCACAGAATTCTTCTTCAATAAACATATTTCTGTTAGAGTTCCACTGCTAAGGAGCCATAGGAATTTCATTTTCTGGTATCCCACAAGCACAGATGCAGCGACATAGGTAAAACACCGCTGCTTTCCCAGCCCCACTGGGTCACTGCATCCCAAGAAGCACATGTGTGACCAGCTTCCAGGCAGTCTTCCCAAATTTCAAGATAGTACTGAAAATTTTGCCTGAAATACCTCCTAAATGTTCTTTGCCTTCATTCTCTTGCTATACTTTCACAAAACTTATCGATACTCTTCTTCACAATTTTGTTGATTTTTATAAAATTTATTATTATCCTCAAATGACTTCTCTGACCTTATAACTTTCATATTCTCAGCACATAAAATGTGACTATGTAGATTATTATGTGCCTCAAGAAGATAGATGTGTCGGTGTCAGACTGCCTGCGTAATTTACACTGATTGTGCCGGCTGGCTCTATCCACCAGCACATTAATCACCACTGCTCATGTGCTGATCCTCATTTCTTTCTCGCAGTGACATACAGATAGTTATGAGAGTGAATGAGAAATTTCATAAGGGCTTTATTTGATTATAATTTACTCTGTTGATATTTCTTTCCTAATATTGGCTCCATTTGCAAAACTCTAGGAAAAATTCCCTCATCGTAGGATAGAACTATTTCAAGTTGGCCCATCAATTCTGAGTTTCTAAGAGCTGTTTTCATTTGAAAAGGAAAATAAGATCTGTTTTGAATAGGAAGAGATAGAAGAAAATGAGAGTTAACGGCAATGCCTCCTGCACACCTTTGCAGTGTGATTTGTATTTGGAGATTGCACCCTTTGGAACTTCAGTCCTCTGCCAATCCCATTCATATGTTATGTCCTTGCAACTGTATCTTCAATATGTTGATCTTTTGCAAACCAGAAAAGATTTGGGGCTTTTAGCAACTTTTGATCCATTACTAATTCTACACATGTCCATTGCCTCAATAACTGTAATATTTTTTAATGAGTTTCTGTGTGTGCGTGTATGTGTGTGTGTGTGTGTGTGTGTGTGTGTGTGTGTGTGTGTATATGTGTGTGTGTGTGAATCCAGAGTGAAATCACCATCTAGGGCTTCCTCTACCTTTTCTGATAAGTAAACTGTTTTGTTCCATACCTACTATCTGCCCATTTGCTTTCTGTAATGTACTATTGCAAAATGCCCATAGCACTACCTCTGACTTCGGGTCACCTCTGGGCACATGTCTGCGCAGCCCAGACGGCTTCACTGATCAGCTGTCAAGCGCAAGGCAACAGTCATCCTGATGTTGTTGCTGCTTAACTGTCTTACGCCTGTGAGTGCATCTACTTTGTTATCTAGAAACGGAAACAGTACAAACAAATGCACACTGTTAATTCTGACCAATATTAATTGTGTGTTATAGAAATAATTTGTACAATTTTTCATTAAATATTGCACATTAGAATGTTAAATTTACACCCAGGAAAACTGATTAAAAGGACTCTTTCTTAAGTTGACATAGTTGTATTCAGAACCAGATGTTCATGTGGTAGAATCCATGGTTAATGTGTATTAAATGAAGGCAACTTATCTTTATGGAAAATGAGAATAAATTAATATGTGACTTCTGGGACAAATCCCTGGGACAAAACACCTGGCACTTGTAACTGGAGCAAGAATGTTTTATTTTGGCCCATGGCCTTAGTGGATTCAGTTTACGTGTGAGACCTCCAAGGTGGAAATGTTACAGTGGCAGGGCTGGGTAGATGAGAACTGTTCACACTGTGGAGGCCAGAGAGGGGAGGAGGTGGAAACCATAGCTGTGGCCCGCCCTTTCCCACTAGGTCCCACACCTGAACATGAGACCTGAGGGGAGGGACCAACACCACTGTCACAGATGTTTATATGCCTTCTCTAGCTGAAAGACGCTAGCAATACTGGTTGAGAACTTAACAGCTGAGTCTCCCATGGGACATGTGCCTGGTCCCACATACTGCCTTGCCACAGTCTCCTCCTCTTTCCAGAGGTCAGGATTCAGCTACTATCCAGAGATATGGCACAGAGCGAATCCCCTCCCCGTGAGATGCTCTCAGGTGGTGCAATCCTGAAGAGCTGTGCCAGCCTCGGGACTCCTTGCAGAGTGAGCCGAGGCCATGCATGCAGGAGCACTGCAGTAGCTGCTCCGTCTGCCATCCCAGCGCCTTCCTGCAACATCCCCTGAAGACAGGTCTCCCAGAGCGCTTCCCTTCAAGCTCTCTGCATCCCAGCGCACATTTCCCCCAAACGGGAGCCCAGCAAACTGCTGAGCCTTTTCATGTTGCCCAACTTCAAAGGTGTAAGGCTTAGAGGCAATGAGCTCAGAGGGAGCTCTGCAACCACTGTGCTGAGCGTGAAGTCCTCAAAGGGCCGCTCATTTGCTATTAAAGCTTTGTAATTGTTAAAAGCGATGCAAACCTCTCTATGGTTTTATTTCATTTCTGTGTGAACAATGGTTTGAGAAGGATTTCTAGTCACCCAGAGTGGTGTGGCTGCTGGGCTGGCACATTCGTGCACGTTCACACACCCAGCAGCCAGCTCGCCTTTGCATCCTCAGGCCAGGTCGTTCTTTCCACTTGAACAGACAGAAACTGGAATGCAGCAGCCAGAGCTGTACTCCAGTTACAGCTCAGAGCTTTGCATAATCTGCTTCCTCCAGCTCCCAGGACCCTTCTTGTAAAGATCTGAGTTGATCTCAAGGAGGAGAAAGTGGCATCTCATCTACATTTTTGTGGCAGATTTGCTGATGGGGGTCTCAGTATGCTGAAGTTGGTGAAGGAGAGAAAAGGTTAAAAGAGGTTGAGGCAGAGTGTATGGTTTTGGGCTGCTAAATGACCTTGGCATAGCAAGAGCACCAACGTTTGCCTTAAGGAAACGATGACTTGTATTCCCTATCAAAGTGCCAGCACAGGAGTGTGACCTATGCAGAGTGCAGCTGCGGACATGCCGAAGATCAACAGAAAAACCAGCATGTCAGCTGTAAAGCAAGAGGCGTTTCACTGTTTTCTTCCTGTTTTCCTTCTGTTCAATAACAAACTAGAGAAGAAAGAATCCCGAAAGAGGAAGGGAAAGCAAAGCCTCATGGGTGCAGAGAAAGGTAGGTCAGGACTTCTTCGCTACACAGGTGCTGGAGCTTGGAGAAGTCGGTGGATGAGGACCAATCAGATAAATGACTGAAGTTCCCAACTTGACTCAATGGAACAGTGAGATCTGGAAATGCTAAGGTACCAATGAATCCTGGCTGAATTATTTTAGTAGACA
>PVKN010020527.1:0-15896 GCA_004027915.1 Capromys pilorides
AAGCTCTTTTATTAATTTTATTCTAAGCCTGCAGTTAGTGCAATAAGCAGTTTGAGGACATAGTCATTGTTAGGGTAATTATGCCCCTAACTGCATCACGACCAATTTACACTTTCAAATGGTCACAGTGAGAGAGGTGCAAAACAGAAAAAAACATTTTTCTCGTCTTTTTGTATTTAGCGCAAGGTCCACAGGGTCTCACTGCACAGATCCGACGCCTAGCGGTCCTCCTGTTTTCAGCCTCCCAAGTGCTGGGATGACAGGTGTGCCCCACCACCATGCCCAGTCTCAGGTGCTGTCTTAGCACGCCCAAGCGGTGGGGCCAGGATGGCAGCCCAGGGATGGAACCCTGGTTCCTGTAGTCTGCAGAGCTATCTGGCTGGTCCAAGAACATTACTTTTCTAGTAACTTTTTTTCTATTAACTATTCTTAGTCAAAAGTAACTAAGTGCATAGCCATTCTACGTTATTTTCAGCTAAGCGAAACCCCTCAGATATCCTCCTGTCACATTCTCTAGTAAACTCAACTTAGAAGGTATACATTTCCTTTCATTTTGTTCAGGGATAGATACAGGATCTGAGAAATAATAGCTGCCCTTACTATGATAAAAAAAAAAAAAAAAAAAAAAAAGCACATGAGTGTAGTTTCCGTGACTAATGGGTAATCAAAAGTAAAAATAAAAGAATGAAAAGATTTTTTTAAAAAATTTTATTTATTTGTTTGCTTGCTTTTTTTTTTCTTTTTGTTGGTTTGTTTGTTCCTTTGTTTATTTTATGGCTGGCTCAGTGGGGCTGGCGCAGCATGTGGTGCCGGGGATTGAACCGCTGTCCCTGAAGTTGCCTGAGCTTTTCTAAGCAGGTGCTTTAGATCACTGAACCATCTCGCCGGCCCCAACGAAAGATTTCTTTAGTAACTGGGATAAAGCAATTAAGCACAGAAAACCAGACATACCTTTTCACTTGAACTTCTGCAATCTAAATATTTCTGCAAACTTAGAGCTATCCACCTATTTACCTTTTGGTTACTTGGCACACAAGACAGTTAAAGGTATAGAAACATTACTGTGCAAGTAACAGCTAAATAAATCCTTGGTATTTCCTATTTGTACATGTTAACACATGGAGCTCTGGGAGCACACATGTTCAATTATGCCTGGAATAGTAGAGTACCACAAGGCTATCAGAATCCAGGAAACTATCTAAAAACAAAAGTGAGCTCAAAGCCAGCCTGAACTGCATAGCGAGACCCTGTCTCAAAAAGACAACACACACACACACCCCCAAAGAATAAAACTGATTTTAAAAGACCATCCTTGCCGGGCCACACTGGCACACACCTGTAGTCTCAGCACTTGCGAGACTGAGGCAGGAGGATCGATGTGAGTTTGAGATCAGCCTGGGCTATAAAAAGTGAGCTCAAGGCCAGCTTGAACTACATAGCAAGACCCTGTCTCAAAAAGACAGACAAAAAAAAAAAAAAAAAAAAAAAAAAAAAAAAAAAAAAAAAAGACCATCCTTTTAGAACAAGTTTAAATAAGGCAGTTCATTATGAAAGTTATTCTATAACACAGGCTAATTATCCAGAAATTTCAACAGTAACTGGAAAAGAGAACACAAGAGTACCACAAATTTTCTTTAATAGGATTAAGACTACATACTTTCTCCCATTGAAAAGGAAAAAAAAATATTTTGTCTTACAGGTCACATTCACTTTAAGCTGTTTAACTGAAAAAAGGCCATTTATTCTATTCTGAATTTTGCTACCTCCATGATCCAATCACAAATAAAATACTAATTGTGAACTTAATAAAAATGGCATAAAACACACTGGGAATAATTGGAGATTGTGATTGGGAAATGAAGAATAAAGAATTACAGGGTGGCGAGAGAGCTCAGCAGTCTAAAGCGCCTGCTTAGGCAACCACAGGGACCGAGGTTTGATCCCCAGCACCACATGCTGTGCCAGCCCCACCCCCAGGGCAGGCTGAGCCAGCCATAACACAAATAAATAAATGTGGTTTAAAAAAATAAAATAGAATTATAACGTTCTTAGATATACTGTTTAGTTATGTAGGATAACGTCTTCTTTAAGAAGGTTTAAGATTAAAGTACGTAAAAGGCAAAATATATCTAATTTACTTTCAAATATTTTGCATATGGATGAATACAAGTATATAGGTATATATGCATGTTTGTTTCAGGAGGGTGGGGAAACAGCTCAGGGGCACAAGTGCCTGCCTAGCAAGTGCAAGGTCTTGCGTTTGATCCCTGGTTCTGCAAAAAACCAAATGAACAACAACAACAAAAACAAAAGCACAAGTATGTTTGTTTTCATGTGCGCACGCACACAAATAATAAACAAAAAATGCTAGCAATGGGGCCCCTGGCCCCCATTGGCATGTGATGTGCTCCTTGGGAGCTGGCTACAGCCCATCACCCTGAGCGCCCTGAAGCCCAAGAAAGAGCCCGGCGAGGAGTCCCGGCAAGAGCCTTGACATCAGCTCCAGAGGAAGAAAATGCAGCTGACGGTACAACTGCCTTTGGATGCTCACATTTGTGTGAGAACCTGGAATGCCGGGGACATTCAAACCCTGCTGCTCATTATCTTCAGTCTTTTTCTGATCACTTTAGAACAGGGACTGCCAGGTAAAAGTTAGTTTACTGATAAGATGTGACTGCCATCTGCCTACCTCAGGGACCTGGGTGCACTGGAGCACATGTACCCAGGGGTGCGTGTATTCACTTGATACCATTCCCGAGTAGGGCTCCGTTCTCGTGTCAAACACTGACAATGTGAGGAATGACTTTCTAATTAAAACCACTGCTAAACGCAGGGAAAATGCTAATAATTGTCAAATCTACAGTAAGTGTACTTTTCCAAGTTTTCTTTTTTCCATTTGTCTCCAATTCTTCAAACTGAAAGACACTAGTGTCAGTCATGTGTCACTGGAATTGTTAGTGCCTGGGGATGGGGCACTAGAATGTCAACTTTCCTTAATAAAAACTCTCAATTAAAAGCTGGGCTGGAGGACTGGGGATATAGCTTAGTGGCATAAGTGATTACCTGGCAAACTCAAGGTTCTAAGTTCAATTCCTGGTACCCTACCAAAATTAAATAAATAAATAGATAAAATAAAAAGTTAAAAATCTGGGCTTGAAATGCAAGCAGCTGACTGAGAAGGAAATCTTATTCTTGTAATTGCTGAATTAAAATCTTGCCATTCCAGGCTGGTGAGATAGCTCAGTGGTCTAAGGCACCTGCTTAGGCAAGCTTAGGCAACTGCAAGGGACCCTGGTTCAATCCCCAACACCAACATGCTGTGCCAGCCCCACCCCCAGAGCAGGCTGAGCCAGCCATAACCTAAATAAATAAAAAGTTAAAAAACAAAACAAAAATCATGTCATTCTATTTTCTTTTTTAATTTTATTTATTTATTTGTTTGCTTGTTGTGTTTGTTTATTTATTTATTTTGTGGCTGGCTCAGCCTGCCCTGGTGGTGGCGCTGGCGCAGCATGTGGTGCCGGGGATCGAACTGCAGTCCCCGCAGTTGCCTGAGCCCTCCCAAGCAGGCGCTTTAGACCACTGAACCATCTCGCCGGCCCATGTCATTCCATTTTCAAGTACATAGTATTCTGTTTTCTATAACGTCACTGAGTTATCTCTTCGGATAACTCTCTTTGGAGGCTTTTTTTTAGTTCATCTCCAGTTTTTTTTTAAAAATGTATTTCAGTACAGGGTATATAGGGTCTAATGGGATGTCACTACACAGATGGCACTCCTAGTGATTCTGTTTTCAGCCTTCCAAACACTGGGATTATAGGTGTGCGCCACCATGTCCAGCCTAAATCGCTGTCTCTGCAAGCCTTGGGGATGGGGCCAGCACAGCATGCCAGGGATCAAACCCCACCAGGCGCTTTAGTCCACTGAGCTGCCTGGCGGGCCTAGAGTCTAGAGTTTCTTTCTTAGTTCAATGGATTCAACCAAAGGCCTTCACAATGAGCTACATGCCTAGTCCCTTTTATTTTTTTCTTCAATTTTGAGACAGGGTCTTACTAAGTTGTCTAGAACAAGCTCAAACTTCAGCTGCTCCTGCTTCACCTTACCAGAGCACTAGCATCCTATCTTCTCAAGTTATATATTTATAGTCAAAGCACAGCCTAACCATTCCCTTACCAAGGAATTAAAAAAGCAGACACCTCTTGAGCTAGGTATGGTGGCACACGCCTGTAATCCCAGCACTTGGGAGGGTGAGGCAGGAGGGTCCGTGTGAGTTCGAGACCAGCCTGGGCTACAAAAGTGAGCTCAAGGTCAGCCTGAACTGCATAGCGAGACCCTGTCTCAAAAAGACAAATAAATAAATAAATAAATTTTTTAAAAAAGCAAACACTACCCCTTAGCCTGTCATCTTAAGAAAATTTAATTAAAAAAAAAACCCCAAAAACCAAAAAACAAAAACTGTTAACTACAGGAATTTTAAAACACATATAATTGAGTAATGGCTGGTGAGATAGCTCAGCTGACTAAAGCACCTGCTTAGGCAAATGCAGGGACCATAGTTCAATCCCTGGCGCCAGATGCCGTGGCAGTCCCAACTCCAGGGTGCTCTGAGCTTTCCGAAGAGTACAGGCATAGTGGTGCACACCTGTAATCCCAGAGTGGGGAAGCTGAAAACGGGAGAATCACTGAGCCTGAGCTGCGTAGGTAGTGAGACCCTATAACCACCAAATACAACAATTAATAATAATAGAGTAAGCCCAATGCTAAGTTCTTCTAAAAAGAGACCCTGGAAAAGCTTTAAGTTTTCACTTAGAAATCTGATAAAAACAATACACTAAGTAAATAAATGTCCCTGGTGCAACCAGCACCAGAATAGCAATCGTAACATAATGCTGATACAACTGTGAAACTATCTAAACACCACAGAACCTTTCTAAAGCACACAGGAAATAATGCAAATTTGACAAGACAAAATGAAACATCCTGAAAATCCTTACTCATCATTCATAAATCTGGATGCTTGAGTTCCACTTGAAGAACTTTAAACAATATAGGAACTCTCAGGGTAAGTGGGTCTGCTGTGTTCACCAGGAATAAAGTTACAATAAGTACATTACGACTGCCTACAACAGGCTATGGCAACCAAGGGTGGAACGTGCTCACTTGTACATTCCAAAGCCAGAGTTCTGAGCAGTCATCTGGGCCACAAGCAACGAGATAGTTGTCATCTGGACTCCATGCAATATAAGAAACTCCATAAGCATGTCCTTCTAATGTTTTAAGCAGTTTTAGCAGGTGTGTATCCTAGAAGAGAAAACAGACAACTCAGGTAGTGCCTATCCACAAAAATTGTTTCCTGTCCTAACAACGTAAAGAGATACAAAGATGTACTCTGACAAAGCAATCCAAGGAGGTTTCACACAAATCTTTTCTGATTAAACCTCAGTCTGCTTCATAAAGATTCACTCACACTCTCGCATCTATGAAGTATCCACGACACTGAGGTCTCTGTGAGCTAGCTGGACTATAAAGATGACCCAGAACTTGCCCAGCAGAGATGTTCAACGGAACAGAAAGCAGAAAGCTATGATTAACTTACTATTTAATAGCTTCCGTGAAATAGTAGCATAAAATTCAGCCTTCTAGAGTGTACGACTCAGTGATTTTAGCATATCCATCGTGTCTTCTGTTTCAAAATCATTTTTCCTCCAAAACCCCCCACCCAGCAACAGCCACGCTCATCTGAAGCACCTTCCTGTTTCTGCGGATGTGCTCGAGCTGGATGCATCATCCAAACATAACTGTACCCGACCTGTACCTATGCGCAGTCTTTTACCTTGCATCTTCCATGAGTGTTAACAGTTTCAAGGTTCACCCAGGTGTGGAGCAGTTCTTACTGCTGACTGACATCCTGTTCCACAGACACCTTGTGCTTTGCTTATCCGTTATCCACTACTGAACACTGGCCTCTACTTCCGATCCTTTTAATCTCACGGGGCTGGGGTTAGCTACTTCCGTGTGGCGGTATGACGTTTTCTCGTATATACCCAGGAGCGGAATTCCTGGGTCACATGCTAACTCTAGGTCAACATTCTTTTTCTGTTGATTCTGCAGACAGAATTTCACTAAGCAGATTCACACTGTTTTTTTTTTTTTTTTTTTTTTTTTTGCAGAAACAGGGATTGAACTCAGGCCCTTGCACTCGTAAGCACTTATTCTACTGAGCTATCTCCCCAGCTCCGCACACTGGTCTTGAACTCACAGTGATCCTACTATCTCAGCCTCTCACATGCTGGGATTAGGTATGCGGCACCACATTTTTAAGTACTGCCAGACTACCTTCCAAGTGATCGTATCGCAACGTATTCTCACCTGCAAAGCTACCAGTTACTTACTACACTCAAACAATATTTCATTTAATCCTCACACTAAGGCCTCCACCAGGATAGTTAGGGTACAAAAATGTGAGATGAAAAGGCACTAGGAGATAACTGTAGTACTGTGTTTGCGGGCTCAGGTTCAATCCGAGCAGGGCAAAAATAACACAACACCAAAAGAGTGTTCAAAAATAAGCTACACACACACTCTCTCTCACACAAAATAATAATAAAAAAATAAGCTGCACACTTCTGGTGTAGCAGACATGGATGGCTGTGCTTAGGGAACAGAGGAAGAAACTATGAACAAAAGAACAAGAGAAGGTTTAGACCTCAGCGTGAAGACTTCTCAGTAAGCGTAGGCATGCAGCGGGATTCCAGTAGTGATAGCTAACTGGAATGCAGTCAGAGTCTAGACTGGCTAGTCTAGTAACATCAGGCTGGGTGCCGCTCCTCAGAAATGTCACCAAGAGAAAAGTGGGCTGTGTTCCCTATGCTCTCTCAGAACTAAGCTATCATTCACCCAATTCTCTACTGTTTTGACAAAACTGGCAAAGTAACAATCAGTGATTCTTCTTTGGAAAGGTGCCAACAGGCATGGGGTATTACATTAGATCAGTAGTATCAGGGCAACATGATATAAACAAGTCAAGTTTTCAGACTAGCTTAACATCTTCCAGGAACAAACCTTCATTCACGCACAGTGACAGTCCAGGTCTGTAGTGTTGAACCTATGGCACACATGTCACAGCTCAGTCTGTTATCACTAAAAGCCCAAAAAGGTTCACCACCACACATCTCAAAGATTGGCTTTCAAACTGCTAACTACATTTAACGCAAAAAACAAAGTGTCTCATGGACCTTCACAATGAAATACAACCCTGTAAAGCACAAAGCTGGTGGGCCAGACAAATAGCTCAGTGGATTAAAGTGCCTTCAAGTAGGCACAGGGGCTAGGGGTTTGATCCAGGCCCTACTGGCCCTGCCCTCAGGGCGCGCTGAGATGCAATTGAGACTGGTGTGGCAACGTGCGCCTGTAATCCCAGCTCCTGGGGAGGCTGTAAATAGGCAGATTGCTACCAGTTCTATCTAGTAGTGAGACCCTGAATACCCTGAAGACCTTCCCTCCCAAAATAAAACCACAAAGTTGGAAACAAACATTTCAATACTACAGTTAACACTCTCACATGTACAAGTACCTTTACACTAATGTATTCAAAAGCAGTTCACCTGACTGCTCAAACTCTGGGGGCAATGGGTAAAACTTCAGAATGCAATAATTTTCATATGTATCAGTGGGAAAGATGGGCAGTGGACATGCAAGAAGACCCAAGCTCTGCTGAGCAATGAAGGGCTTTAGAAGACACAGTGTAAAGGGCCTATTCTACCTTGGGACAGAATGGGCATGCAGAGCCTATAAATTAAGTATTAACAAAAATACAGATTGGCACTGACGTTAGTCTCAGTAGTTTTAGAGCCAAAATATTCCTTGAGCCAAATTCTACCATTCACCAGCTGTGAAAGGCTGGGCACGTAACTTCTACATGTTTCCTTGCCTAAAAGCAGGACATAACAGTTACTAGGAGGATTAAAAAGGCACACAGACTTGGCATGATCACTAATACAAACACTTAACATTTTCTAAATTAATCTCTATATATTATCTAAATAACATAGGAAGAAGTGACAAACAAAACTGCACTTATAAAGCACTGACATATACTACAATCACGGGTGATCGGCGGGCGAGATTCACAGCGCACTCCCCTTTGCAACTAAAACCCGCACACTGCAGTACATACCGGATCGACTTGCCATATGATAACTGTTGTGTCTTTTGAACCTGTTGCTAGTTTAGTGCCATCGTTAGAGAATTTACAGAACCACACTTCATTACAATGCTCCGTGAGTATCTGCTGAGTGTAACAGGGGAACTGCCTCCTAAAACAAACAAAACCCACACATAATTATTCTTTCAAATTGAAACAGTGTAACAAGGAAAAAGGTTAAACAACTGATAAAAATTTCTGTGGTCATGTCATCACAAACTTCAAAAGTAAAACATGAATGTATTTGCAAACCTGAACAACCAAATTTACACTGGTTATTGAAAAATAAAATACTTTAACATCAGTTACTTTTTAGTCAAGGTAAAATAAGAGGAAATTGGTAATCTAAAATCTGTTTCAGTTTAAAATGTATTCTTTTTGCACCTTCTCAAGATTAATTGGTCTGATTAGGTCAACTCATACAAGTAAAAATCAGAGATCACATCTATTTGTAAGCTGGATGGCACTAACTGGCTGTTTTCGCAGGAATAAAGAATAATGTTAACACTTTCAATTATATAAAATCCAGGTGAGCTCTTTTTAGAAAAACAATTTGGCATACTACAAAGAAAACAGGCATTTCAACCCAACAGCGAGTTTCGATTCCTTCTCAGTCACAATCATTAGTGTTCTGGCAAGCCACTTAACTGCTTCCTTTGAATCCCCATTCCCTCATCTGTAAAAGGAGACCAATAACCACCCAGCACGATTTTTGGATTCTTATAAGGATCAGAAAGGCATTTAAAACCTCTGAATTCAACAGATACTCAAATATGTTACTGAGGGTTCTAGGTACAAACAGGAGAAATGTATGCATGACTGGGGCGACTGTTATTAAAAGGAAGCCCAAAAATGATCAGCAGCAGAGCCTGCCTGACTCAGGTTCAATTTGTAGCTCAGCCACTTGGCCCCTGTCGTTCTGGGATATTTACCTAATACTTCAATTTGTCCACCTATGAACTAAAGACAAAATGGTGTATGTCTTGTAGGATTCCTCATACAGGATCAAGAGAATACAGTATGACAAAGCATGGAGACTGGGTCTGACAGTATTTCACAATGGAAGCCGTTTACATACAAAGGGGAAAGAATTCTATGATTAACAATTAAGCCTACCAAGTTAAAAGAGAAAGTTATTGTATAAATGAACATTCTTACTAAGTACTAACTTGTGAAAATCATTTTACCTTTCTCCAATCTCTCTATCAGCAAGGTCCGACAGGAATTTCTGACAGTAGAAATGCTACATCTGCTACTGTCCAATATGGAAGCCCATGTGGCCACTGAGCAGCCTCAAACATGGTCAGTGACCCTGAACTGAAATGACTTTAATTACTGTAAACTTAACTTGTGTTGCTTTTTAATTACTTATTTTTTATATTTTAGTATAGGATCTAACTACACAAACTGGACTCAAAGTGATCCTCCTGTCTTCAGCTTCCCAAGTGCTGGGATTGCAGGTGTGTGCCACCACACCCAGTCTCAAATTGCCTTCTCAGCATGTCCCAGGGGTCAGGAGTGGGGTTCAGCACAGCAAGCCAGGGAACCCTGGTCCCTGAATCTGCCTAGGCAGGCACTTTAATCCACTGAGCTATCTGGCTGGTTTTTGTACACTTATGTTTAAATGGCCACATGTAGCTAGTTGTCTACTATCTTACACTATAAATCTACACTGTTCAATCATCAAATACAGAAATCTGAAATGGTCCAAAATAAGAGCTTTTTGAGGACCAAACATCACTGGTAGAAAATCCCAGATAGAAGACTGGTCACAGTCAACATGCAGACATGCTAGCAAAATCCTATAAAAGTACTTTCAGTTGACGTGAACAAGGTGAATGTGAAACCCAGGTGGATTTTTAGTGGAGGGAAGAGCAGCTCATCTCACCCTGACAGCAGAGTTGGCACAGCATGAGGTGGTGGGGATCTTACCTCAGTGCCCTATGCCTGCCTAAGCTGGCCTAAGTAGGAGTTTTAGACCACTGAGCTATCTTGCCAGCCACACAGGTGGATTTGTGTTTAGTCCTAAATCTCATCCCCAAGCTGTTGTGTTATGTATATTCAAATCTTTCCAAATCCCAAACATTAGCTGGTTTCAAGTATTTTGGGTAACAGGAACTCAACTTGTATCATTCATTTTCTGTAAGAAAAAATTACTGACATGCCAACAGCTACACTTTGGAAAGGCTGGGGGAAGAGATTCTTGCGCCCAGGAGTTCAAATCCAACCTAAGCAACACAGAGAGTTCCCAACTATCAATCAAATACATACCCCACATACGTGCATCTTGCCAATTTGCCAATACATATTAACAGATAACATACATTTTAAAATACATGACCATTCTTGTTTGTTTTTTCAGTGCCAGGGATTGAATTCAGGACCTTGTGCTTGCCAGGCAGGTGCTTATTCTACTGAGCTAATTCCCCAGGCCCTTAACATAGCCATTCTTTTAACATTTTTTCTTTTTAATGGCCAGCTCAGCCTGCCCTAGGGGTGGGGCTGGCGCAGCACGTGGTGCCAGGGATGGAAGAGTAGTCCCTGCAGTTGTCTAAGCAAGTGCTTTAGACCGCTGAGCCATCTCACTGGCCCATACATGGCCATTCTTTATCTGGTATATATGACAATCTTTTTGTGTGTGTGTGTGTGTGTACTTTAGGGAAGAGTCTACAGTCACTCAGGGTCTCACTACTAGGTTGGACTTATAGGGATCCGCCCATTTACAGCCTCTCAAGAGCTGGGATTACAGGCACACGCCACCACACCCAATCTCGACATATGGCATCTTAACAGGAGGTTGTGTGGAGTCTTAAAACTTTTAGATTCTCCAACTATAAGTGGCTTTTATATTAGGCTAGTATTATACTAAACTGAAATAATACTAACTAGCATTAGTAAAGCATTTAGGAGGTGCAAAGTAATATTTCATATTTTCTCAAACTACCTTGGCTAAGGTCATTTCCAAGACACAAAAAATTTACAAGGTATAAAACTGGGAAATAACTGAGCAATTTGAACGAACGGTGGATTCCAAAGCTAGTTTTCTAAGTGTCACTTTAAATAGTATTTTTAGATGAACTTTCCCAGAAACCATTGCTCTTCATCTTCCTGTGAGCAGCCTGAGGTATCCTGTGAAAATGGTTTGCTACCCTCTCGACCCAGAAAACCCCACAAAATCATGCAAATCAAGAGGCTCAAATCTTTGCGTTCACTTTAAGAACATGTGTGAAACTGCCCAGGCCATCAAGGGTATGCATATCCGAAAGACCACCAAGTATCTGAAGGATGTCAATTAAAGAAGCTGTGTGTGCCATTCCAACGTTACAATGGTGGAGTTGGTAGGTGTCCCCAGGCCAAACAGTGGGACTGGACACAGGGTCGGTGGCCCAAAAAGAGTGCTCAATTTCTGCTGCACATGCTTAAAAACGCAGAGTAATGCTGAACATAAGGATTTAGATATTGATTCTCTGGTTACTGAACATATCCAGGTGAACAAAGCACCCAAGATGCGCTGCCGCACTTACAGAGCTCATGGCTGGATTAACCCATCCATGAGCTCCCCCTGCTATATTGAGATGATCCTTACTGCAAAGGAACAAATTGTTCCTAAACCAAAGGAGGAGATTGCACAGAAGAAAAAGATATCCCAGAGAGACAGAAGAAATAAAAACTTACGGCACGGGACTAAATTAAGCATAAAATAAATGCAAATAAAATTTTAAAAAAGTAGTATTTTTGAAAGACTAGATAAATACCTAATTAAATAATTTATATGGTTCAAGTTGATTGAGAACAAAAATACATCTAAAATTAGGGTAGAATCATTTTTTCTGATTTATAATAAAAATTATAGACCGTAAATCATCTAATCTACTGACAATTCAAATAGCAATAAAAGCAATATTTAAAATGTCACACACCTGTAATCCTAGCACTTGAGAGGCCAACACAGGCGGATCCCCAGGAGTTTGATGTCAGCCTGGGCTACACATTGAGTTTTTTCACAGTATACACATTTTTGGTCAGGCCAGCACTGACTACAACTTGCCTCAAAGTCACTTTTTATCACTACTTAAGTAATTCCTTAAAAATAAATCTAATGGTCCAATTTACTAAACACCCAACTGTAGATTTACGCAAGTGAGTTAATACGTCAATATCCTTGTTTTCAAATAGTTGTTGTTTTTTTTTTTTTTTAAATGTACTTGGTTCAGGGTCTCACTATGCAGCTCAGACTTGGGTGAGCCCCTTTTCAGCTTCCTAGTCTTGGCAGCCGGCTCAGCACACCTAGGATGGGGGCACGCAGCAGGGGATATTCTAGGGACAGAACCTAGGTCCTTCCATTTGCCTGGACAGGCACTTAGACAGCTATCTCTGTGGCCCCAAGTATAATTTAAATTTTAAGACAGTATTGAAAAGTAGTATCTTTAAAGTAAGACTAAGCAGAATTTTTGTTGTGTGTGTGTGTACACGTGTGTGTGTGTGTGTGTGGTCAGCTCTGCCTGCCCTGGGGGAGGGGCTGGCGCAGCACGTGGTGCCAGGGACCCACTGCAGTCCCTGCGTTGATTGCCTAAGCAGGCACTTTATAGACTGCTGAGCTACCTTAATGGCCCTGAGTAGAATTCTTGAAAAACTGAACCTTTAAGTTGTAAGCATCTATAAATATCTTAAAACAGCTCATTCCTAAAACTTGTTTTTGGTCTTTTTGAGACAAGGTCTTGCTATGCAGTTCAGGCTAGCCTTGAGCTCATTTTCGAAGCCCAGGCTGGTCTCGAACTTGCACTGGTCCTCCTGCCTCAGCCTCTCAAGTGCTGGGATTACAGGTGTACACCACCACACCTGGCCAAAGTTATTATTTCTGAAGGCTGTTTGTGTAAACGTCCCAAATAATTTTTTTAAAAAATAAGTTAATTTGTTCTTTAATGGATATATTTAACCAAAAATGTGTATGTACACTGTGGGAAAAAAAAAAAAAACAAAAAACTGTATGATCTAACAGAGACTTTTTAGTGTTGATCACAATTTTTTACAAAGTCCTAACTGAGCTATTCTTGATTATCCTTTGGCGAAAAAAAGCGGTGATTTTTAGGTTTTAATCTAAGATTTAATATCAGAAAATACTGTAGTTTTCACCCCTTCCATTTCTTTAAATCCACCTCAGGAGAGAATGGTTGAAGCTCTCACTCAGACAACTCAAGAGGAAAAGCAGAACCAGCAGGGACACAAAGCAGGTGAAGTTCAGCTTCAGATGCACTGGCTTCATAGGTACCCAGCCCAAAGCGTGGTGCTGAGCGACTGCAGCCCATGCCTAGGAGTTGTTTCATCCACAGACACATGAAACTAGGATGAAAGACACACACTTCTGGAATATACAAAAAGGGGCAGGAAAAGAGAGTCCTAAGAAGCAACTGAGAGAAAAAAACAAGCAACTGGAATATTCTCAGGGACTCTATGGTACAAAAAGCTCACAACAATGCTATGAAGTACTCAGCAACAGGCTGCTCCCTACCAACAGCAGCCATGTCAGCCTCATGAGCCTAAAGCCTGTAAAGACTGGAGGACAGAAGAGAAGGAAAAAAGCAAATGTTGCAGGTGTAAGGTGTATAGTGGGCCACGCCTTCAACATGTCAGCTCCAAGGTAGGAGTAACAGAAAGCGTCTTGTTTTTGAAGACCTTCAATCAGTAAGAATGTTTTGATTGCATACTATAAACATGTACCAAAATAAACCAGTCAGTCCTTTGTGAACCCTTACAGTACAGTCTACAAGGGCTTATGAGACCTGGCACCTGATCTGAAGAAAAAAGCTCAACTATCTGCCACCATTTAGTTCCCCAAGTACAGATACCGAAGTTAAAGCACTTAGGAATAACAATCATTTTCCCAGAGCTTTGAGCTCCTAAGCAGGAAGCTAACTCCCTAAACTGATACCCCTTGATATAAAGTTCTGGCCATTATCTTTCAAAGTATTTTTTTAAAATTAGAATTCAACAATAATCATTACATTGCATAATGTTGTCTTCAAATTAGTTGTTTATAGAATACCAGATCTTTTTTTTTTTTTTTTTTTCATGGCTTGCTCAGCCTGCCCTGGGGGTGGGGTCGGTGTGGCATATGATGCCAGGGATGGAACTGTGGTCCCTGCAGTTGCCTAAGCTTTCCTAAGCAGGCGCTTTAGACCGCTGAAGCATCTCGCCAGTCCCAATCTTTCTTTTTTTTCTGGTACCATGGACTAGATAATCTTTCAAAGTATCTTAACAACAATGAATTTGTGAATAAAAAAAAACCAATAAAATGGATTTACAGCAGCTTTAGGGGCACTGTTCTCAAAACTCCTAAAGGAACTATGAAACATGAAAACTACAAAACCTTTTAATCCATATTTTTTAAATGCTTTTCATTTTTAATAAAGACTTTAAAATACTTAAAAAAAAAAAAAAAACAAGTCAAAGAACAGTGTTGAAAAAAACTGGACACTTTTGTAGGAGATTTGATGCTTTCAGATGACTATTATTTTCTCAACTAATTTAAAGCCAATAGCTCAAAAATAATAAACGATCTTTAGTAAGTGGGGAGAGTGAGGTCAAAGCTACATATGGAAGCAAAACATGGGACTGAGACATGGCCGGGCTCAATGGCAGAGCCAGAGTCCCCACCTGTGGATCCTGGCTCCACCTCCCACCTGGAGGATTCTGGGCACACCCACACTATCTCAGTCCAAAAGCTGATGCATGGCCTCATTCAAACCCCTCACACTGTCTTGCCCAGCCACTCATGCAAGGGCTCTTAGTGAAAGTAGCAGAGCATGCATTCCACAGCTGCCTTGCCCCTCTTTGCGCTGGGTCTCCAGACCCCAACAGTGTCTTTCCTGGAGTCTGAAAGGTCTCACAATTTTTTGATATTTTGTTTAATTTCAGATGCTTATTATTAAAACAAGTGATATTTTTCTATTTAAATGTTCCTAACATCAAAAGATAAGCCCGAAGGTACAGTATAACAGCAAGTAAACTAGGAAGTTAATACCTGTTACTTATAACCTTTTTACAGCTCCGCCTGTACTGAAAAACAGAACTTTCACAAAGAAAAAAGCACTGCCACCCATGATCTTTATGGACAGAAAATAGCTCATCCTGTAACTGACAGATACGGAAAATGACCAACCAAACCCACTGACAGGAAATAAAAAATCGGCTCTTGAGCTCTAGTTCCCAACACAGATTACTCTACAAACACATATAAACTCTCTTTTAATTTTAGTAGGTCTACTTGTGAACAAATGTCAAATCAGATATGAATCATGATTCGCTACATGATATAACTTTATTAAAAAAATACCTTCTAATAAAAGTCCAGAATTGCACCTATAAAATGTGAACCTATTTCAGAACGTTAAGGTTTCTTCTTACCTACTACAAACATGATCTATGAGGAGAGACACAGAATCTAGGTTGTTGTCGAGCTTGGTGTTATGGTACAGGCACCGGTCCCTTTGCAGCTCCACTGCCTGTCGTAGGAGAGTCTGTAAACGCCGTGGGGGAAGCATCACTGACGGTGGTAAATAGGCTTTAATAGGAGATATTTTTAAAAGAAGAGAAATAAAAACAATAATAAACTGTAAACTTTTATTAAAGACATTTGTTCATCTTCTGCTGTATTTGTCCCTGCCTCATGTAATATGGTGCCTCTTAAGACGAG
>PVKN010020528.1:0-15890 GCA_004027915.1 Capromys pilorides
GATGGTTCAGTGGTCTAAAGCGCCTGCTTAGGAGGGCTCAGGCAACTGCGGGGACTGCAGTTCGATCCCCGGCACCACATGCTGCGCCAGCGCCACCACCAGGGAAGGCTGAGCCAGCCACAAAATGAATAAATAAAGAAACAAACAAACACAACAAGCAAACAAATAAATAAATAAATAAAATTTAAAAAAAAAAAAACGTGTTGGGGCTGCAGAGATAGCTCAGTGGTCTAAGCTCCTGCCTAGGCAAGCAGGTCCCTGGTTTGACTCCCTGGTACCACATGCTGTGCCTGCCCTGTCCCCAGGCATGCTGAACCAGCCACCAAGACCCAGCATGGTGTCACACTCCTGTAATCCCAGCACTGGGGAGGCTGCAACAAGGGAATGACTATGAGTCCAAGCTGCATAGTGAGACCCTATAAAAAATAAATAAAATAAAAATTTTAAATGTGTACTGCTCTTTTGTGTGTGTGTATGGTTGGCTCAGCCCACCCTGGGAGTGGGGTTGGCATGACCTGTGATGCCAGGGATCACACCACAGTCCCTGCAGGCTTGCTTAAGCCAGTGCTTTAGATTGCTGAGCTATCTTGTCAACCCCATTTGCTGCTCTTTAGTAGTAACCAGAGGAAAATTTTCAAATGAAATTAAGGAAGGTCAGACACTGAAAGTCTCTCACTAAATTTTCCCTTTTTGCCAATAATAACACTTGCAGTGCATGTATGTACGTGGTATACATGCGCATGCACACACACACACACACATGCATGCAAGCTACACAGTCAAGTTCACCCATTGACTCCAGAAGCCCCACTAAGGAATGTTTTACTATAGGCTCCATGCTTCTGTTGCCCTTCCTGATATGGAAAAATAAGGTTACGTGTGCACGCCTTGCTACTTCTGTTCCCTTAATTTTGCGGGTGCTGTCTCTCTAACCTAACAGTTGGTAAATGACATGAACGTCAGCAGTTAGCCACACAGGTAACTCTCATAGGTAAACTAACTCCCAAACACTGACATGAATAACCTCATTCTGAGAAGTTCTCACTGCAATTCATGTCTTATAAATATTGCAAGGGAATTTCTGTTTTTAACTGTTTGCTTTAGTATCTATCACCTGGAGAAAAGCTAAAATATGAACAGCAAGAGGAGCTACAACAACTTCGCCAGAATTTGCGCCGGCTCCAAATTCTTTGCAACTCAGCTGAAAAAGAGCTTCGATATGAGAGGGGAAAGAACTTGGACTTAAAGCAGCATAACAGCTTACTTCAGGAAGAGAGCGTTAAGGTGGGTCTAGCAGCGGCAAGACCTTTTCTGAAGGGCCTAGGGCGATGGGGGCCTGAGAGGAAGTGAATCAGTAAATTCCAGACATTATCATGCATGCTGGGATCATGGACAGGTGGACAATGAGCTACTTGGCAACTTCCCAGTTAGCTTTTCCCTCCTAAATGAGAACAGGGCTTTGTCTTTCTCACTTCTCCGCTGCTGAAGGGGCATGTATGCTGGCTTTGGGTGTGTATGTGTGGGTAGGTGTGTGTGTGTGTGTGTGTGTGTGTGTGTGTGTGTTTTCAGTACAGGGGATTGAACCCAGAGTCTTCACACTGAGCTGCAGCCCTAGCCACTGATTCATTGACAGGGTCTTACTAAGTCACCCGGTTGGCCTGACTGGACTCACACTTGTCCGTCTGCCTCAGCCTAGTAAGGTGCTGAAATTGCAGGTGCTTGCTCTCATACCGAGCTCAGAAAAAGTTTTTAAAGTTATTCAATCTTTTGAAATCATTATCTAAAACCATTACCTAAATCTCAGTGACCTCCACATATGCATATGTGTTTTATTTTGTTTTTTTTGAGACAGGGTCTCGCTATGCAGTTCAGGCTGGCCTTGAGCTCACTTTTGTAGCCCAGGCTGGTCTCGAACTCGCACCGATCCTCCTGCTTCAGCCTCCCACGTGCTGGGATTACAGGCGTGCGCCACCATGCCCTGCTCTTTTCCTCTTTTAAATCTCTTTCAATACCTAAAAAAAGCAGGCCAGCCAAATAGCTCAGGAAATTAAAGCACCTGCAAGCAGGCACAGGGGCTGGGGCTTCAATCCCCAGGGCATGCTGAGATGGCAATTGAGACTGGGCATAGTGGTACGCACCTGTAATCCCAGCTCTTGGGAGGCTGTAAGCAGGTGGATCACTATGCAAACCTAGTAGTGAGACCCTGAATACCCTATAGACCCTTTGCTAAAATACAAAAAAAAAAAAAAAACATACACATTAACTACTTTTTAATCAGTGTTTTGTCTGATTTATCTGTTATAAATTTCCCCACAACCTTGATGATACTGGTTACTTTAGCTTCATATAAATGCTGATATTTAATGGAGAAGATATTTTTCACCTTGTTTTTCTTGTTCTAGGATATTTTGGCTATTGTTGGCCTTTTGAAGTTCCATATAAATTTTATCATCAGTTTGGCGACCTGCACATACATATCCATGTGCTCATTTACATATTCAAAAATTTTATTTGATGTTACATTGAATCTATGTCATTGGGGGCAGAATTTCAATTTTTTTTTTTTTTTTTTTTTTTTTGCAGTACCAGGGATCGAATAAATCTTTATAGTAGTGAATCCTCCAATTTATGAAGTATATATGTGTATTTAGGTCTTTCGTTTCATTTCATAGTATAATTTTATGCAACTTTTGTTAAACATATTCCTTTCTCACTTGCCAACTCTATTTGGAGGTAAGCATTTCAGGTCTAAAATAAGATAAATACCAAGCCCAGCCACAGTATAGATGTGGAAACCTGAGAAATATGAAACAGTAGTATTAGTAATGCCTCAGTTTTATGCTTGAAATACAATAGATATTCTGCAAGTGTTACTTGAATAACAGTGTTGTCTGGCTCTGTTCTTGGTACTTTTTTTTTTTTAAGTTTATTTTTTTATTTTCTTAAACCTCATTTATTTGTTTGTGTTATGGCCGGCTCAGCCTTCCCTGGGAGGGGGGAGGAGGGCGGCGCAGCATGTGGTGCCTGGGATCAAGCCACAGTCCCTGCGGTGGCCTAAACTTCCCAACACATGCACTTTAGACCGCTGAGCCATCTCACCAGCCTTTTTTTTTTTTTTTTTTTGACAATCTAAAATGAACCTTTATTACTGAGCTCAGGGCTGCCAGTCATTTCTCATGCAGGAAAAGACTGATCGACCGGTGCTTTAATTATTTTGACTTACCTAAGGTAGCTGCACAGCTGTCCTGGGAAGTGAGCAGTTGTTGTCTTCATGTTATAGATCAAAGAGAAACCTGTGCTTCAAGAGGTTGAACACTGTTAACTTTTAAAGTAACTCGACAGATTCTGATTGGCTAGAGCAGAGAAGTTGCATATGGAGATACATATTGCAATTATAATCTTCATCCATTCAATGGAAAAGCCTTGAAGCCAGGGAATTCTGTTCCCATGTGGACACAGCCCACGCCTCTCAACTCTCTTATCTGAGCCTTCCCTGCCCAGTATACGCTTTCATCAGGCCCTGCTATGCCGAAGGACCCTGTGCACTCACCCATTCAGTAATGTGCCTCAATCACCCACTCTCTGGCACTCTGATAGGCCTGGGGTATTGAGAGGTAAATAAAAAACATGGCCCCTGCTTTTGGAATTTAAAATGTGGAAGAGCCAGCCAAATAGCTCAGCAGATTAAAGCATCTGCAAGCAGGCGCAGGGGCCAGGAGTTCGATCCCTGGGCCTGCCAGTGCCACCCCACTTCCCTGGGGTGCGCTGAGACAGCAACTGAGACTGGGTGTGGTGGCGCACGCCTGTAATCCCAGTTCTTGGGAGGCTATAAACGGGCAGATCTCTACAAGTCCGATCTAGTAATGAGACCCTGAACACCCTGTAGACCCTTCCCTCAAATACAAAAAATAAAATAAAATAGCATGAGGGGCTGAGGAGATAGCTCCATGGCACAAGTACCTGCGTGGCAAGTGCAAAGTCGTGAGTTCAAACCCTGGTCCCGCAAAAAAAAAAAAAATGAAGAAGAAGGATGATGAGTAGATACATGCATGCTTAATTATAACATGATTAACTCAGTGAATGAAATAAATGAGGAACAGTGATATCACAAGCAAGGTGACATATTCAGACTAAATGATAATGGAAATTTCTCTTACAAAGTTACATGTAGGCTAAGACCTAAAGAACAAGCAGGCACCCATACAAAAGGAGAAAGCCTTCCTGGCAAATGGAATTGTGTTGGAAACTAAAACCAGTGTGACATGATGAGTTCAGTGGGAGAAGAGGAAATAACAAGATAGCTTTGAACAGATAAGCAAGGGCTGCGTCACACAAGGCCAGCTGAACTGCTGGGATTTGTTCATAGAATAGCAAGACGTCACTGACAAATTGTAAGCAAAGGAATCAAAACCAATAAGTGTCTGCCTGGCAAGCACAAGGTCCTGAGTTTGATCCCTGGTACCACCAAAAAAGGGGAATCAAAACCAATTTGTGAGGGCTGGCCACATAGCTCAGCAGATGTACTGGGTTCAATCCTGTGTGCAGTGCTGTCCCTGCCCCAGTGTGTGCTGAGATGGCAACTGAGACTGGGTGTGGTGGTGCTTGGGAGGCTGAAAGCAGGAGAATCACTATGAGTCTGATCTGTGCAGTGAGAATACATTAAAAAAGAGAAGAAAGGAAGGAAGGAAGGAAGGAAGGAAGGAAGGAAGGAAGGAAGGAAAGAAAAGAAAGAAAGAAAGAAGGAAAGAAAGAAAGAAAAGAAAGAAAGAAAGAAAGAAAAGAAAGAAAGCAAGCAAGCCAGCCAGCCAGCCAACTTGTGTTTCTTAAAGAACATTTTGGCTACAACATAGAAAATAGATCAGCTAGGAATAAAAATGGAAATGACACAGCCAGTGGGAAGCTCTCGCTGCAGTCCAGGCTGTAGATGCTGATCTAGACCAGTGGTGGTGAACCTACTGCGTGCGAGCTACAGCGGCACACAGAACTGTCCCTATCAGCAAGGGCGCCAAGTTGCCCAAGCAGCCAAGCACTGGGCAGTGGTTGTTTCTCTAAACTTAACCCCCAGTATTCAGGTTTGTTTACTTATTTAGTGATAAACCACACCTCAAAAAGCACTTTAATTCCAACCTAACACCACCAGATGCAGTGTCTGGGGAGACTGGGTACAGTGCTGTGTGGCAACCACACATTCACACACAGCTCCAAGAAGGCCCCCAAAAGGAGACTCACCTTCAGGAATTGAGCCAAAGAAGGGACAGGTGGCCCCAGAACAAGGGCAGGGACAGGGGCAGGCCTTGGGAAAAGGTGCTACTTCTTGTCAAAGGAGATCCTTGTGACCTTGTTCTGGGTGATCTTAAAGCTCTGTGGGGTATCACGAGTGGCCCCTGCCTCACCTCGTTGTCAGACTCCATGAAGCCAGGGAACTGGTTGAAAAGCATGGACAACATAGCTCATTGATCTCTGGCAGGCTGGTCAGGAGAAGATGTGATTTGGTGGATTCTCCAAGAGAGGCTGGGAAGGTGACATCTGTCCTGGCATAAGCTGCTGTGGGCGCATGGCCCCAGACCTTCTTGAAAATGACAAAGGCCTAGCCCCTGGTCCTCAGGCTCTCAGACACCAGGATTTCCAAGATCTGGCCAAACCTCTGTCTCGATCTTCTCACTGGGGCTGTTGATATGAACAGTGTAGCTGGGGTGGGTCTGGGGCACTGCCATGGAAGGGCAGCAGGGCTGCAGGTCCTGTGAGAAGCACGGGCCAAGTCCTGCAGATGGGCCACCAGCATTCAGGATTAACTGCAGTGTTGCCACCTTAGGATGAGTAAGTGTGTTTGGGGTTCTAGCTTGGGCACTGGGTCTCTAAAAGTTTTTCATCATTGATCTAGACTATGGTGCTAGCAAAAATGACTCAAACTTCAGCAAAGTAGTTGTGGAGATCGAGCAGCGACCAGTCTAAAGTACTGGGAACTGGCTCGTGGTGGAAACAGAGCACTCCTGGGTGACTTGCTGGTTTCTGGCTGTCACAAAAGGTTGGGTGATGACTTCATTTATTAAAATCAGGAAGACTGGGCCGGTGAGATGGTTCAGTGGTCTAAAGCGCCTGCTTAGGAGGGCTAAGACAACTGCGGGGACTGCAGTTTGATCCCCGGCACCACATGCTGCGCCAGCACCACCACCAGGGCAGGCTGAGCCAGCCACAAAATGAATAAATAAAGAAAAAAACAAACACAACAAGCAAACAAATAAATAAATAAAAATTTTTAAAAACTAAAAAAATAAAATAAAATCAGGAAGACTGAAAGAAGATAACCTTGGGTATAGGGGCAGAAGCGCACAGTTTAATTTTGGCAGTGAGAAGGATACAGAGAAGTCAGTGACACACAGAGAGTGCTGGCATCCTCTTCAGGAGAGGAGACTTCCTGAAATGAAGGGAGTAAGTGCTCCTCAGAGGGCCTGGCGCGTTGGGCTGCCTGCGACAGTGAGGTGGCCACCAAGCCACTTGGAAGCAAATTAAAGTTTAGGGTGTGCAAAAGCAGAAACTCTTGAGAATATTCCTTTGTTCAGCTGCCCCCTGACTTCAATGAACTTTGACAAAACTTTGTAAAACACATGGCTGCTGAGGAAGCATCTGGGAGGCGGGCAGAAAGCCGCGTACTCTGGCTCACGCATGTATTCATTGTGTGCGAACGTTTCTCATTGTTATCTATTCCCCTCCTCTAGGTCAAACTTGAACTGAAGCAGGCCCAGCAGAAGCTGCTGGACAACACGAAGATGTGCTGCTCTCTCACGGCAGAGTGGAAGCACAGTCAGCAGAAGATCAGAGAGCTGGAGCTGGAGGGCCTGAAGCAGGCCCAGAGCATCAAGTCGCAGGGCAGCCTGCAGGAGCAGCTGGCCCGGGAGCAGGCCAAGGTGGCCGCGGCAGAGGGAAAGGTAAGGGCTGCATCCTGTGCCTGCTCAGCAGCACGTACCAAGTGCCGCTACTGAAATCCTATTTCTGTGAGGATTTTAACAACTAAATATAGTACAAACCTGACAGAATACAATGTTTTGTTACTCCTCTTCCCATTTTTTTTTTTTTTTTCCTGCTGTTTGGTTTCACCTTCTACAATTCCAGTAGTCTTACCTGTTTTTTCAAATTGCATGAGCTTAAAAATGTAAATTTCACTAAAGCTGTGATATGAACTAAAGGAACTAACTGCTATACATTTTCAAACTTATTTCCGTTTTACTTGGATTGGTTGTTTATATGATTTTTATATTTTGTAAATTGTTAAAGAGCTTTCTGTTATGAAATGAAACATTTTAAAGTGCTGGCTTTGTGCTTTAGGCTGTCTAACACCAGGGGGCAGTAGCGTGCAGCCGCTACACATTTGATTTACAGCTTTAAACCAAAAATTATTTCTTCAAATCATAGATATCAAAGAGATAGTAGCCGGGCGTGGCGGCGCACGCCTGTAATCCCAGCACTTGGGAGGCCGAGGCAGGAGGATTGGTGGAGTTCGAGAACAGCCTGGGCTACAAAAGTGAGCTCAAGGCCAGCCCGAACTGCGTAACGAGATCCTGTCTCAAAGACAAAACAAAACCAAAAGAGATAGTAATAGCAATCTGGATTTAACTTTAACATCCAAGGTTAAGACCAAGTTTAAAGCTAGTCTGGGCAACATAGAGTTCAATCCCTGATACTGAAAATTAAATTAAATTAAGCTGTGCAGAGGAGATAGCGGTTGTCTTCATGTGGTGAATAAACTAAGAATAGGCATGAGTTTAGAAAAGTTATCATGTCTGCATCTTGTACTCTGAGCAACTACTATGAAGACAACAATATGCATTGTAGTAATTATTGTGGCTGTCCTACTAATGTGTTTTGAAACAGTCTCATTGTTATTTCTTTTTTTTTTTTTTTTTTTCTGCAGGACTGGGGATTGAACTCAAGGCCTTGTCAGGCAAGCTCTTATTCAACTGAGCTATTTCCCCAGCTCACTGTTATTTCTTTCTTACTAAAATTTTAAAAAATATTTAATACATAGTTACTATAAATTTTTGAGATTTTTAAAAGAAAAAAAAAGAATAGGCATGAATGAAGGCATATTCTGTGGTGCTAGAAATGTTGTATTTCCTGGTCTGGGAGTTAGTTATACAAGTAAAGCTTCCCTGAGTATCCCTAAGAGTTGTACAACTATACCATGTTATCACTCCAAAGGAAAGTAATTGGTAAAACTAAAGAATGATAAATTTTTCTAAAATACAACAATAAATCTTTGTGAGGACTGGGTGTAGCAGGAACTCATATACTGACTTAAGCTGGAAGAGAATGTTAGCATAGAGAGGTACACAGCATGCAGGCTAACGCATCTGCCACTTGGCATAAACACGAAGAAACGACTACCTCCCCCTTACGTCTCAGGAGACAGACAAGGTGTGGTCTTGATCCCAGCAGCACTGTCCCAAGTGGCAGAAAAGCAGAGCCGCTCGAAGAAAAAGGCTGCCTTCAGCAGGCGGGCGCTGAACGAGTGTGGTGATGGCAACGCCAGAGCGTTGTAAGGGGTTCCTTGCTGGGTCACAAGAACGTTAGAAGAAGAGCAGATGAGCCTACTGAAATACATTCATTTAATAAATATTTGTTGAGCACCTACTATGTATTATTAGTCATAATTTTAAGCAATATAAGTATTTATGAAAAAATAAGTAAACACATTTAAAGAGAGATATGTACACCAAAACGTTTTGATTACATTCCCAAACTAAACTTTAGATTCTAAACTATAATCATCTCAAATTGATATATCATATTTTCAGTTCTACTAAAGCATTAAAGAACCTATTATTAGGGCTGGCCAGATAGCTCAGTGGACTAAAGCGCCTGCTTAGGTAGTGCACAGCAACCCGGGGTTCAATCCCTGCGTGCTGTGCCAGCCTGGCCCCCCGGGGCTGGAGAGGCTGAAAACAGGAGGATCACTATGAGTCCAATCTGTGTAGTGAGATCCTGTAGACCCTGTACTCAATGCATTTAAAAAAAGAACCTATTATTGATGATAGGTGGTATGTTACTACATACTTGGGTTGTAAGAGATTTCCGTTTTGTTTTGATGTATTTTTCACCTAGCCACATTGCAGACTGTGTGCTGTCACTACCGCTGTTACAATTTGGAGCACAAGTTGGCCTGATATCTCTGAAGGCAGTTTGGCATTATGAATCAAAAAATCAAATCCCAGCACTGGGGAGGCTGAAAACAGGAGGTTCACTATGAGTCTGAGCTGTGTAGTGAGGCCCTATATATAAAAAAAATAAAATAAATAACACCCCCCAAATATTACATAGTGAAAGAAAACTGGAAAGAAATGGAATGTGAAAATGAAGGATTCTTTTCACTAAATGGCTTCTTTTATAGATCACCATTAATTATATGAATGTGTTACATATAGTAAATATTGTTTTTATTCTTTTTTAAATTTTATTTATTTGTTTGCTTGTTGTGTTTGTTTGCTTCTTTATTTATTTATTTTGTGGCTGGCTCAGCCTGCCCTGGTGGTGGGGCTGGCACAGCATGTGGTGCCGGGGATCGAACCGCAGTCTCTGCAGTTGCCTGAGCTTTCCTAAGCAGGCGCTTTAGACCACTGAACCATCTCGCTGGCCCTCATATAGTAAATATTAAGTAACTTTTTTTTTTTTTTGCAGTACCAGGGATTAAACTGAGGTGCTTATTCTACTGAGCTATCTTCCCAGCCCTAAGTAACTTATTTTAAAGTGAAAAAGTCAGGTCAGGGATATAGCTCAGTGGTATAAGTGCCTGCCTGGCAAGCACAAGACCCTTTTGATTCCTAGTACTGCAAAAAATAAATAAAGTAAGAAGATAGCCATACTTCTTATTTGGTCAGATTTGTGTATAAGCAGTGCTATATTTGACAGCTACATATGCTATTTCTCTAATTCAAAAAAAATGGTCATAGTCATCCTACAATTTTGCTTGAAAATTTTTTCATTCAAGATTTTGGACCTGCAGCAGAAGTTAGAACATGCCCGTAACGTCTGTCTCACAGACACTTGTTCTTTGAGGAAGAAGCAACTGGAGGAGAAGATCAATGAAGCTACAGAAAATGAAGCAAAGTTAAAGCAGCAGTATCAGGAGGAACAGCAGAAGAGGTAGGAGGAGTGGAGGGCTCGCCCAGTGCTGCACGGGCCTGGGCAAGAGTGGGCTCAGAGCACTGCCCATGACTAGCTCAGTGTGTTTTCTGTCTCTGCTAAAGGAAACTCACCTGTGTCACTTCTTTTTTTTCTGGTACAGGGGATCAAACCTAGGACTGCACTCTTGCCAGGCAGGCACTCAGGCTGCTGAGCTATCTCCCTGGCCCTTGTAGGACTTCTTATCTTCAGCACTTTGCATAATGAAACACTTGGCTTGGTTGGTTGGTTGGTGTGTTGGTTGGTTGACTCTGGTACCAGCCTGGGGGGATTCCTGGAGACTTTTTTCTTCCTATTTGGGGACATACCTGGTATATGGGCAAATTTTCTTGAATGACTAGATTGCCTACAAAATACAGTATTCTGGGATTTGTTTTTCTAACTCTCATGTGATTGGCACAAATTCAGACAACGATGAGGCTGGTGCCTTGTATTTATACACTAATCCTTTGCAAAGTATCCCCACTGATTTGATAGCCATATATCTGCTTTTCTGAGACAGGATCTCAGAAAAGGGTGGCCTTAAAACTTATTATGTAGCCGTGGCTGGCCTCAAGCTCTCAGCAGTCCTCTGCCTCAGCCTCCCTCATACAGCAGTAAAGTACTGGCATTGCAATCATGCGGTACCACACCCAGCTTGGGTATTTTAATCAACAAACTGTTACCACATAAGAGCTGTCATCTATCTTTTTTTTTTTTCCCCTAAAATTATGGCTACTGTTATGCTTCTTATTTAAAGTATCTGCTTGGGTACCTAGACTTCAGTGACCAAGGCCTTTTATCTATTTGTAAGCAGTTCAGAGTGACTCACATACAGCTCCCTACCTCACATTCCTTAAAATCCTTCTGTAGCCCCCGATTACCATCAAGGGAAGTCCAAACTGGTCAGTGTGATGTGCTAGACTCTGATGGACTATGCTGAGCCTACCTTTCTTACCTCTTTTTTTGTGTGACTCTCACCGCCTAACATTTTTTTCTAGCAAGTGTACAGTAAGTGCCATATGCAGGCTGTTCACCAGGGCATTGCTCATAAGTGCAAAAGAAAGTATGAAAGGTGTATTCAGTGGTGGGCACCTGTAGTCCCAGCTGCTCAGGAGGCCAAGACAGGAGTATCACTTGAACATAGGCACTCAGGCCAGTCTAGGAAACATGGTGAGATTATCTCAAAAACATAAATGGAAAACATTACATAGCTGGTGTGATGTCTATGAATATGTAAGTGCATTATGCTTCTTCAGAAAAATAGAACCAATAGAGCATATTTAGTTATAAGGAGCCTTTTGGCTGGAACCACCACCTTCCAATAATTTGCCAAAATGACTAACACAAGGCGCTGGGGAGATAGCTCTGTGGCACAAGTGCCTGCCTGGCAAATGCAAGGTCATGAATTTGAACCCCAGTCCCGCCAAAAAAAAAAAAAAATGACTAACACAAAGGGCAAGAGGAGGGAAACCTAGTATATGTTTTCCAGGCCTTTTAGAAAACATGAGTTTGTTCCTTTGGCCACATACATGGGAATCTACAAAAACGGTGATATTATAGACATCAAGGGAATAGGGGCCTGCCAAATAGCTCAGCAGATTAAAGCTCCTGCAAGCAGGCTCAGGGGCCAGGGGTTTGATGCCCAGGCTTGCTGTGCTGGCCCCGCTTCTGGGGCATGCTGAGCCGGTAATGGAGACTGGGTATGGTGGCATGCCTGTAATCCCAGCTCTTGGGAGGATGTAAACAGCCAGATCACTATGTGTCTGATCTAGTAGTGAAACCCTGAACACCCTGTAGACCCTTCCCTAAGATACAAAAAAAAAAGATGAAAGATAAAAGGAATGGATACTGTGCAAAAAGAATGCCTCATAAATGTTACCATAGCAAAACAGGAAGAGCCTACAATGCTGCCCAGCATGCTGTTGTCATTGTTGTAAATAAACAAGTTAAGGGCAACATACTTGCCAAGAGGATTAATGTGTGTACTGAGTCTATTAAACTCTCAAAAAGTCATGATAGCTTTCTAAAACATGTCAAGGAAATGGTCAGAAAAAGAAAGAAGCCAAAGAGAAAGGTACCTGGGTTCAACTGACGCACCGGCCTGCCTCTCCCAGAGAAGTGTACTTTGTGAGGACCAGTGGGAAGGAACCTGAGTTGTTGGAACCTATTTCCTATGAATTCATGGCATAAACTGGGAACATTGCTCTGCCATTTAGCACCTAATTGGAAGTTTAAGTGTTCTAGGTCCTATGTAAAAATAAAATCATCCTGTATTGGAAGGGTGGTTTTCTTAGTTGAACAGGTATGTGGTGCAACTTCTACTCTTTATTTTTTATGCTTTATATAATATATGAATTTCTAACATTTGTGAGTTGCTGTTTTAATTTTGACTTCCTCTTTTCAATTTATTTCAACTTCCTAGGCTTACCTCTTAGTGTGATTCCTTATCAGAAACTAAAAGTAGAAACAAAAAAAGACAGAAATAGCAGGAAGTTGTTCAAATATACACACAGGGGCTGGCCGGATAGCTCAACAGATTAAAGCACCTGCTTAGGCAGAGCATAGCGGCCAGGGTTGGTCCCAGCGTGCAGTGCTGCTGTCCCGGCTCTGCCCCCAGGGTGTGCTGAGATGGTGATTGAGACTAGGTGTGGTGGCACAAGATGATCATGAGTCCAATCGTGTGTAGTGAGACCTACATACATTTTTAAAAAAACCAAATATACATGTAGTAAATTAGAAATGACAGAAGGAATATTCATATAGTAATGGGTGGGAAGGGTAGAAAGTAAGCTACAGCAATCCTTAGAGGACTTGCATTTGTACCAAAAGACATAAGAACTAGAGTTAAAAATATAAGCCCATGTCTCAGATACAAATCTTCCCAATAATCTGTTTGTTTCCCAGAATATTAAAGTTAGAAGAAGCAAACTTATATATCCAATGATAGTATTTTACCGCCTTAGCATATAGGTAAGAATTTTGCTCACCAATACTAATTCATCATTATCATCATCCTATTCTTCAAGATGAACCACATGAGTCCAGAGAACTTTGGTCTGAACTTCTCAGAAATCCTCTAAAACTTTCCACAAACCAGTCTAATGAGACTCACCTTTAAGAACTGGTGCACACCTGTAACCCAGCACTCCGATCACCTCAAGTTTGAGTCTAGCCTAAACTACAAAGCTAGACCTTGTCTCAAAAACAAAAAGGGAGGGGTTCCAGGAGTGCAGCTCCTGCCTGGAAAATGTAAGACCCTGAGTTCAATTCCTAGTATCCAAAAAGAAAATAGTAAAAAGGAGAGAGAGAGAGAGAGAGAGAGAGAGAGAGAGAGAGAGAGAGTAAAGTGCTGTTTTGGAAAAGAGGTGAATTTTGTTATTGAATGTAGGCTCATTCATGGTTCAGTGATAGCAGTGTTGGTAACTGCCAGCCCTAGTTTGAGCCAACAAGATCAAGGGCTCAGTACATAAAGCAGTGAGAAGAATGAGCATGGGATCCAGGACTAGAGCTCTACTTCCACCTTGTCCTAGCTGTTTTTTATCTCTGAAATAAGGAAAACTGTTTCTCCTCATGGGCTTGTTTTGATAGTGAGTGAGATAACTAAGATGAGAAGGTAACTAAAAACATTGTATCACAAAGGAGTTCCCTGTGTTATTGCCTTTATTTTATTATGGACACATACCCTGATTCCCCAAATTGAATGCAATCCCCTGTGATAGCATATAAAGTTTAGGTCTGAGCTTCTTGGCACAGTGTGGCAACACATGCTGTAACTGTGCATTAATTATCCTCAGGAAACTCCTTGACCAGGATATAAATGAACTGCAAAGGCAAGTGAGAACCTTACAGGAGAAAGAGAGTCAGCTGGAAGTGACCAGCTCTCAGCTACAAGAGGCCTTACGTAAGCAACTGGAAGATGAGAAAAGAAAATGTGACGAGGTAAGCCAGCCGGACTTTCCTGCTCACACAGGTCTGAGGACCACGGACTCAGCGCCGAGAGCCTCACATTTGACTCACTCAGCTTAGTCATGGTTCTGCTAGGAAGGCTTCTGTCTGCTGCGGGTGTGTCAAGTACCAGTGGAGGGAGGTGGCTCCTCTCTATCCTAGGTTCTTTGGCAGGGCTGTCCAGCTCACCATGGGATTATAGGTGTGTGTCGCCACGCCCAGCTGCAACATGAATTTTTGAGGAAACCATTGTTCAAACCATAGCAGCTACATAAAAGAATTTTATAGGCTCCAGCATCATTTCGTGCTAGAAATTCTGAATAACACAGGGCCATTGTTTAAGAGACACTTCCATTTATGTCCTTAGGCATTGCAGATTAAAACAATAATGCAATACCATTATGCACCTACTGGAATGGCCAAGTTCAGAACACAGATATCAGCAAATGCTGGCAGAGAGGTGGCACAATAGGAACTCTCCTTGCTGATGGTAATGCAAAAGGATTTAGACCCATTAGAAGACAGACTGGTGTTTTCCTACAACTAAACATATTCTTGCCATATGACCCAATGATTGTGTTCCTTGCTATTAATAAAGGAACTGGGGGCCAGGGAGATAGCTCCGTGGCACAAGTGCCTCCCTGGCAAGATTGTGAGTTTGAACCCCAGTCCTACCAAAAAGAAGAAAAGAAACTGAAAACATATCTACCCAAAACCCTGCACATGGATGTTCATACCAGCTTTATTCACAGCTACTTAAGATGTAGAGCCAATTGTGATGGTCGAGTAATTGTGTAAATTTGAGTAAATAGCACCCACCTGAGCTGACTCAGCACAGGTCAGGGTGGGCAAGAAGACCCACCACTGGGAGGATTATCGGCAGAGTACTGTGACAGGGAAATGAAGAAGGGAAAGGGGGAAATGAAGGAAGGATTGCTTGTTTCCTTTAGAGGAGCTCTAGTTTTCGCTTTCACCTTCCAGAGCAGACCTCCAGCCTCCTAATACAGAATCATATGGATACTACATTGAACTCTGGGCTTTTGACAGGATCCTTGAGATCCCCAGGGCACAGACTGGCCCTTTGTACCCTTCCACGCCAGCTCTGGATGGCCATCACAAGCCAATCTGTAAATTCTTATGTATTTGTGTACCTTGTATTGTATCTGTTTCTCTAATAAATACTGACTGATCCTCCAACCAAGATAGCTTGCTTTGGCCACCACTAAAAACTTTCATGGCCTGTAATTCCAGCACTCAGGAGGCTGAGGCAGAAGGATCACTGTGAGTTTGAGGCCAGCTTATGCCACAAAGTGAGTTCAAGACCAGCTTGAACTGCACATTAAAACCCTGACTCAAAAACAAAACAAACAAACAAAAAACCTACATGAAGCTGGGCAGGGTGGTACATACCTGTAATTCTCACACTTGGCAGGCTGAGGCAGGAGGATCATTGTGAGCATGAGGCCAGCCTGGCATACATAGTGAATTCAAGGCCAGCCTGAACTGCATAACAAGATGCTGTTTAAAACAAAACAATAACAAAAAAGCGAGCCAGAGAGAAAGTTGCATGAACTAGTAAATGAGTCATATGTTGATTCAGAATCTAAAGCGGCAACTCCAAGCACTTGGCCCTTCTACTATGAATAGTGTTCTGTCCTCAGGTCAGCAAGCAGTTGTGAGCCAGGCATGGTGGCACATGCCTGTAATCCTAGCACCTGGGAGACTGAGGCTGGAGGTGTGAGTTCAAGACCAGCCTGGTCTCAAGACTAGCCTGAACTGCATAGCAA
>PVKN010020529.1:0-15894 GCA_004027915.1 Capromys pilorides
CTCTTCCCTCTTACTTCTTTTACATGGGTTGTTGTTGCATTGCTCAAGCTTGCTTCAGGCTCAAGCCCCTCCTGCGTGAGCCTTCTGGTGCTGGGATTGTTGGCACGCAGCACTATCTCTGGCATCTTCTGCATTCTCTCCTATGCCTGGTATCTCCTAATTTGACATTATCACTCTTCTTAAAAAGCCTTACAACATCCAGGCACTAAAAAAAGTACTGCAGTCTGATAGTGTGCTAGACACTAGCCTCTCCCGGGGATAGCCCACCTGCTCTTGGATTTGGCTGGATTGGAGGTTTGGTAATTTATTTGTTGAGGTTGAGGAAGCAAAACATTCTGAAGTTTGGCTGTGGTTTGGCATCCTCACATGCCGGATCCCGATGGAAGAGCACTGTGCCTCGCTGTGTGGTGGAGGGGTGCAGTGGAGGATGAGAATGCTTAGAATTGGGGCGACTCAGGTTTAAGGCAGATCCTCCTTACCCTTGGTCAAGTAATTCAGCCATCAGACTTCTATTCTAAAATAGGAAGTGGGGAATTGGTAGGAGTTTAGAGCTGAGGATTCCTGGCACGGTGCAGCCTAACAGAGAGGGCTTAGGGAGAGTCTCCCTGCCTCAGACAGGCCAGCAAAGGCAGGTGGTAAGAGAGCAGACCTCCCGCTGTGAAAGGTGAGGGCGCACAAGGCAGCTACCCTAGAAGCTGAGCTGGCCAAGATAGGAGAGGAGAAAAGAAAGAGACAGCGCTGAGCAGGATGAATTCTGAAACCCTTTCATAGGCTGAGGACATTTTTGAATAAAAGGATTTAACGCTCCTCCTAATGCATGTAACCTCTGCAGAATAAACTCGAGTTTTGCCCATCCCATAATGGTGCTGACTTTTGTCCTGTTCAGGCAACCCCAAAGCAACGGCTTTTTGTAACACATTAGAGAAGATATTTTAACCACTGTTACTCTGGGTGACTTCCTTCAGCTTCAAATAGAAGCAGTAAACATGCGAGTATAAATATGACAATCATTCGTTTAGCTGTTACAGTTTTAGATGGTTTTTGGCATGCGTAGAGGTACAGATGTTTTTGTGGATGAGCGAAAAGCAGCTCAATTTGTGTATCGTTTTTCTCAATTTATCACTGAATTACGGGTAACATCAAATTTTTTTTTTTTTGTCAAACTGGCATGTTAATATCATGCTATGGGAAAAGGGGAAAAATGTTAAAAGTTTATCTTCCGGGAGGGAAGGGTGCTGGGGAAGAGCGTAGCAGACAATTTTTTATGGATAGCTTTACATGGATACAATTATCATGGTTCTTATTTGATGACCAAAAGATTTTCTAGCTGTTTGTTTTTGTAAGCAGCATTAGCACTAACTTTCCGGTGCACATGAACTTTCCCACATCTACAATGTAAATTTATCCATAAAGGTGTTTAATGATCATGCTTAACGGGGTGGGGGGGGGTCACAATTTGAGGAGGCCAAATTATGACCATTCTTCCCAGCAAGAGCATCTTTCTGTAAGGGGAAGTCAAGGCAAAAGTGATGTTTTAGAGTCACAAAGAAGCACTTCTCAGTGACAAAGCTTCTTTCCTGCCAAGGCAGAGGATCACGAGGCTTTCCTACTCAAGTTCTCCCTCCATGGCTGTCTCTAGAATAGGACCCGCATATCTACTTGGACTGGTATGGGCCATGCAGAGAGGCTTGTGGAGTCTAAAAGTCCAGCCAACTTCTGTGTGCCAGGATCCACATTCTTATGACAAGGTCAAGTATTTCTCTTGTCAATGAGACGCTATCCAGAAAGCTGAGAAAGCAGCCACATTCAAAGCTCAAACACTGCCATTCATAAACTTACATCCATATAAAAACATGTCCTCCACAGAAATGTAAAAAGAGATTTGCTTTTAGCAGACTTAAGGAAATAATTATTTTGCTGAAAGAGAGATGACCGGGCCATGATTCTTGCTGGAGAGCTATATAACATCTCCAACCTGTTTTGAAGTTCCTGAAGGAAATTATACAAATGAAAGGGACCACAGAAATGACCAGGAGTTTTGAATCAATGTTATTTTTGGCCAAGAATTATTATAAAAATATTAACCATATTTTAAATTCTCATGGTGGGATAACACACATATTTTAATTTTATATATAGTTTCTCTTGTCATCATTAGCAATAATCTGAGTTATTAAGGTTTATCAAAATTTGGTAGCTATGCAGTAAGAAATGTTGCCCAAGTTCCTGTAAAGAGCAATATGGATAAATCTGAGTGGGTTATGGAATCTTTTGATAGAATGAATGTTTTTCTGTCAAAAATGGCTGCAAACCCCTGCTTTGAGCTGCTCTTTGGTGACCAGTCAGTATGTGTCCAAGATCAGCTCCCCTGCAAGGTCAGGAAGGGTGATTCTGGGTCTTAAGGCTCATTCCAATGTATCACAGGGAAACCTTATTCATGATGCAGGAGCAAAGAAGGATGGTGAGAAATGGAAATTCATCACGTTGCCTTTTGGGATATGAGCTCTAGGTTTTCATAACGGAGCTCTGGGAAAGGCAAGTAATTTGTCAAGAAAGACTCCTACACCACATCCAAAAGGCTGTGGAGTAGTGTTTGGCAGCTGCTAGCTTAGCATGAGATTAGCACCCTCGACCTGCTGACCCTTCCGTATGACATAGTGGAAGCCTTCCCATGTCTGCTCTGGGAACCACTGGAAGGATTTCTGACCCTAGCTGTTCATTTGCAAAGGTGAGCCTCATATCTACCATCATCTCTTAGGAAAAGCGTGCTCCCCTTGGTTGGCTCTCCACTCTTCAGCTTTATGTGGACACAAATGTCTTTGTCCTTCTATGATGACCAAAAGAGTTTCTCAGGGTAGAGTATGAACCTTCTTCTCATTCTGCAACAAGCATGTTCCTCACCCTCATCTTTAGGGGTTAAGATCAAAGGGCAATCTCACTGCCTGTTTCACCCAAGCCGAGAAACTGGGTGTATTAGAAATGACAGCATTTTAAAACTCATCCTTTTTTTTTTTTTCCTTCGGTACTGGTGATTGAACTCAGGACCCTGTGCTTGCCAGGTAAGTGCTTATTCTACTGACCTATCTCCCCAGCCCTTTAAAACCTATCCTATAAGTAACGTGCCTGGGTATTGGTCACCATCTAACAATCCTTTTTAGGGTCTTTCTCCATAAATGTCAAAAGTGACGCCAGTATGTTTAATCTGAAAATAAAGTTCCTTCACTTCCATCAAAAAATAGGTCCAAACTTAGAGTACATACTCAAAATATTCACAATGAAATCATAATCCTATATTTATCATCTTTTGGGTTGTGTATGCATTTCTGTTTCCTGTGGTATTTGTCACTGAAGGGGCCAGTTGTGGAAAGCAGGCTTAGAAAACAAATGAGAATCAGGTGCAGGGACTGGTGTCTAGAAACATGCTGAACCTGTTGGCTGGGAGACGGCTAGCCTCCTTCCTGCTTCTCATGCATTCCCTGATAAGCTGGGTCTCCTCTCCCATCCCTTGCCCTGATGGTAACTTGTTGAATGGTCCTGCCTTTTCCTCCAAGAAAGGTGAGCTGCCTTTCGAGCAGGAAGTGGGAAGGCATCTAGCATTGTCCATTTCTTCGTGACCTTCCACATCCTCTAAACTTCCTCCCCGTTTTCACTGAGGGAGATGGTGTGGATCTTAATGGTTGGGACTTGGTGGTTTTCTCCAAGACTGGGGGTTGAGGGCCCCACACAGCAGCAGACCTGCAGAAAGCTTTTACTTCTCACCCGGGCAGTGGTACAAGTGGATTGGTCCTTGGGTACTGCAACCCTGGCAGATCCATGAGGCATGGAAGAGAAAAATTTCCATTCACAGACCCCATCGGTCTTGGAGATCTTATAGAAGGTCTCTCCGGATCCCACCGGAATGCGCACCATGTCCTTGTGCTGCCCCTCTACGGCATGGCTGGGGGCGTGCAGGGTGTAGCCCAGGGCGTGCTTGGAAGAATGCTTTCTGCGGAGACACTGGATTCTCAAGACATTCTGAAAAGCCTTTTTGAACTCTTGACTGGAGCATGGGTATATGATGGGGTTGATGCAGCTGTTTAGGTATCCGAGCCAAAAGACTATTTTAAAAACTGTTTCTGAGGGCTTGAAATCAGGGAACAACGACCCTGAAAGAAAACACACAGAGTCATACAGGTTATTTGTAAGTCAGTAGGACAGATGGCTAGGAAAAGGAGCCAACATACTTTTTAAAAAATATCTTTAAGTCTTTAAAGAGTTGAAAATGATTCCAGATGCATTTGAATTTCCCACACCTGCCAGTAACCTCTTTGTAACATCCTCAAAGACCATTGTTACTTACTCAGCCCATGAACAGCTATCCTTAAGGCAGTAGACTCCATCGGCTCCCTCAGTGACAGCCTACTCCCGGGTGGCTTTGGGAAGCCTTCAGAACTGAACATTAGATGTTGATTGACTGTAGATGTACATGTTTGTTTTGCCTAGGCTTTCAAATAAGTTGAAATCTACTCAAGCAACCCATATTAGAATTTGGTTACTTGAACATATCATCTGTATTCTGATGCAGAGCCATACACAGAGCCTAAATGTTCATGAATTTCTTTCCTCTCCACCATTGGAGCTGTGCATTTCTGTGCAACCTCAAGTATAAAACATATCGGCTTTGCCAGTGTATCAGTTTTCTGTCACTGGGGCAAAATACTTGACATGTACAGGCTAGAGTAGAAAGGTTTATCCTGGCTCACAGCTTCACAAGTTTCAGTCCATAGTCCGGGCTCAAGGGCAGAGATGTCATGGTGGAAGGGTATGGAGGAAGACAGTTGCTTACCTCATGGCAGCCAGGAAGCAGGGAATGAAGAAGAGCCAGAGAGAAAGGGGGCAGGGGCCAGGCACAGTTCTCAAGAATATTCCACATGGACACAGTCACTAGTTCATGGGGACTATTCTCCATATGCCCCTGGGACCCACTTCTTGCCAACATTCCTCCCCACCCCCAGTATTTCATTCAGCTACAAATTTGTCAGTGGGTTGATACATGGAAGAAGTCAGCAGCACCAGCATCCAGTCACCTCTCTGGGTATTTCTTATCCAATCAAGTTGACAATTGTGATTAACCATCACAGCCAACTTGTAGCCAGCGAGTCTCACCCATTTTTTCTTGTTGAGGCATTTTAATAGCACAATGTGCTTTCCTTCTCAGTATCCCCCAGTCACTCCCCAGTGGTCTTCAAATGCTTAGCAGTCAGAGCCTTTCCTAATCCCTGGCCTAACGAGGCTTATAATATTATTACTTATTATTAATACAGCATTTTCATTTTGTTGTCACTGCAAACCTTTTGAAGTCATTGGACACTATTTGTCCTTTCAAGTTGAGCCACTGTGTCACTGTGTCCTTCATGCTTTTATCCATTCTCGCATCTACCCAAACCTAACCACTGACTTGCACAGCAGGAGTCAGAGCCCATGCCTCTCAGCACCTTGCACGGTGATCATTGGAACTCATGGCTACAGCATAGCAGACCACGAACCTCATAGAGGGTGCAGCCTCAGGGGCTATCTTATCTATCACCCGATTTCCAGACAAACAGTCAGACATTGCTGAAAATCTATTCTATACTTGATCGCTGCAGTAGCAGTACATTATAGCATTACAGGCATTAAAGTCCTAGATCTCCTAGTGGAGCCCTTTTTACTCTCCACTCCTTAGACTTCCAGTACTTCCTACCAAAGGTCCTTTGTGAATGACAAAACTGCACATATGTCTCTTCATTCCTCCATGGCTCATGTGGAAGAACTCCTTGGCTTTCCTTTCATCTCATCTCTTTCCCTTCTTTACTTCTAAACTGCCCCCTCTTCCACTGGCTTTATGTCCATTTGTGTGGGCAGCTTTGAGATCAGTCTTATTATATCTGTGGGCCTTGTTTTCTTCTCTGAAAAAAGCAAACATCAAATGGATATTCTCTACTGGCCCCAATACAACTTTCTTCCCTTGGTCTTATGGTCTTCATTTCACGTCTTTGTTTTCCATTGTGTTCTATGGGTCCATAATAGTCATGACACAAGGCAGGGTATACTGACACATGGCTTTGGAGAATGGGGCTCTGCCATTTAGTGGAAGAGTGAGCTTATACACAGTGGAGCCCAACACAGACAGAAGGGTGCTGTGGTTAACCAGGGCTGTGTCACCAGCATGTTCTTTCTGTAAAGCTCAATGTATTTTAGAGAAACCAACACACATGGGGATATGCATATTCTCTCACACACAGACACATGCACTCACAAGTGATGACTGTTCACCTAAGAAAAACATATAAATAAGTTTTATTCTTTAGTTCCAAAGCTTTTGTCCTTGCACTGAGGTTTAGAGTGACTGGATATCTATTTTGGGCTAAGAGCTATGCTGAGCACTTAACAAACAATTTAATCATCATTAGTAGCAGTAGGAGTTCCATGACTGCTATCCATATTCCTATCTTATGACTGAAGACACTGCCATTTAGTAAGGCTGAATGACTCGGCAGAAGTCCTTCCGATAATGACTGGGAGAGCGGAGATTGTTAATTAGGCAGCCTGAAGTTAGGGCCTATCTTTTATGGAATCTCAAAATATATAACTATATATATATTTTGGTGGGGGAAGAGTGGCGCACATGGAATTTAATGGTATATGGTTGGGGAAAGCTGAGGTGGAAAGTTGCTCCTTCAAATGTCATCTGAGAGGCAAAGAATGTGATCAGTGTCAACATGATTTATGGGTCAATATGAATATTGTTATTCTAGAAAAAAATCATCTTACATTATGACGCCTATGTATGGTCACATATTTCTTCCTAATGGCGACAACAGTGTGATTAAAGAGACTTGTTTCACAAACTCCTGCCTTCCTCTGTGCTTAATAGCTACAAGTATGGATGAGCTGGGCACAGCAAACACCACTTCATCTGGAACTACTCCGGAAATCATGGCGTCAGGCAGGGAGTAATTGCCTTATTTGAAGAATTTCAGCTAATGATAACAAAACAAGAAAAAAAAAAAAAAGTGTGACTGTGAATGCTCCGAAAGTGACTGGAGAACCTGGAAATCGTCCACAGTTTCCGCAAGGGCACATTTTCTTCTTTTGGAGTCCAGCTTCGCATCCCTAAGTGTCTCCTCTTCCTGCTGCTGGTCACTTCCTTCCCATCCCTCTTCTCTTCCCTGACCTCCAGGTCTAGCTGACCCAGAGCTCCAGGTCCCCACCAGCAGGCATACCTGCTGGGACTCTGGCTCTACGCCCTCGGCTTGAAACACCCATTCGTTTCCCTGCAGCTGAGGACTATAGTGGAAACGCAGTGGGTGCTGGCTTTTCAGCCAACGAGTGAGAGCTGCTTCCAGGCCAAAAGAAGACTCCCTAAACAGCACTGTCTGCTTCATTCCTTTGAGTGTGTAGCAGTGTCCAGATGTGTCTGAGCCTAGAACAGACCTGTCCGTTCCCAGTCCGACCACTCCACCAGGGCCGTGGTATAGGATTGATTCACTTGTCCCGCTTGGAGCGCTCCTCTTCCCTCTGGAGGAGTCATTGATACTCCCTGCACCAGCTGTGCCGGGGAAGGGACTTGCTGGGAATGGTGCTTCCTTTAGTGACTTTTCAAAGGAGGAGAAAAGACACAAAGGGCTGCTCCCTTCATGACTGACTTTCTTCTTTGCTCTCTCTTCATTTTTCCTCTCTTGGGAGGAGGAAAGGGAGCTGGCTGCCTCCCCCTTTGTCAAGGCTTCCTCTCCAACAGACTCCTATGAGCTCCCCATCACCCAGATCCTCAGCCTCAGTGGCTCCTCGATCCCTTTCTTTTTGATGACACTTAAGAATGAGCAGAGGGCTGAGGAGCGCTGCTCCCAGTCCTCCACGTCCCGAGCCGTGGAGCTCCAAGGCAGAGCCGGATGAGTTAAGGGTGGATGCTTTGGACCCAGTCCCGAGGCTGTCAACACCACTTGAGTAGAACTCCGCAGCTTTGTTCACTCCCAGGGATCTAGAACCTGGCACTGCGGGTACCCTGGCACCATCCGGGGTACAGGTGGAGGGGAGTTCAAACCTTCTGTCCTTCCCATGTTTCTGCTCTGGCCTGACCAGCCGCTTTTCTCTCCACCTGTGGGCCATCGCTTCTTATTCCTTTCCCCCACCTCGCCTTCTTCCTGTTGTCGTATTTGCCTTTTTTGTGTGCTGCGTAAGTCTGTTCTAGCTTTCGCTGCCTTAATATTTCATTATCATTTCTTTCCTTGCTGCCCCACTTGATCTCTAACACTCCGGGCTTTCTCATCATGCTGCACAGCAAGTGCCCAACTTCTGAACTGGCCACAGGAGAATAGGGGGTCCTGCTTCCTGTCACCGTAGCTATGTTTTGCTACTCCACAACCTCTGGCAGGCCTCTTTCTCAAGGGGGTGGGCGCACGGCCCTCAGCTTAATTCCCTGTGCTCCTCGCCCTGCAGGCCAGCTCATCCTCTGCATGTGAATTTGCCTAGCTTAATTCTTGGCATTTGGAAGATCCCTAAATTCCTGAGAATGCTTCCCTTCATCGAGTGTCCTTCCACTATTTAGCTGCTGTAGAATTTCTGGCTTGTTTCCTATGCTCCAAAATACCCTGATGATTTTATTATGGCGGATAGGTAGAGCAGCTATTGCTGGCATCCGCATCTTTGGAGATGCACAATCCTTATGTAAGCCCTGGAGGGTTCTAGGCCGTAAGGAGATGTTAGAACTGAAGATCCTAAATCATTCCTGTTTGTCCGTTCATTTCCTGTCCTCTGGAAGCACTTAACTTCTAGTTTTTGATCTGGGGCTCATCTGGTGGATTTCTTACGGAAAAACTGGGAATTATACTAGTAAATCCTTGGCTCATATTTTAGCTAGCAAATGACAGCAAAAACTTCCCTCTGCCCTCTCAATGTAAGACAAACCAATGAACCTATCAGTGCTCATGTCAGCTCTGAGTTTTTCATGCCATCTTCCAGTTTACTTCAAAGCCTAAAGAGAACAAAGCTGGAGCTCTCGCAGTCCCATGGTTCATAGACAGACTTCTTGGCCACCCCAGCGTTTTTTAGTTTGATTGTTTCTTTCAAAATGAGGGAACTTGGGTATGGCAGGAGAAGGTTATGACGCAGTCTTGCTGGCTTTAGTCTCAGTGTCTGCTGCATACTGAGCAGACATCTTCATGACAACTCAGAGAAAGCTATGAAGATGGAGTGGCAGGATATTAGACTGTGAAGACCAGCAGGAACTGGGGGACCATTGTTATGATTTGTGTCTGGGTGTCCCCTCAAAGCCTCATGCTGTCATGGGGCTGCTTCTGGAATTTGTAATTGGTAATTGTGGGAATGGGTGCTGCACCTCCCCTGGGGCAGGTGATTTGCATTTCAGTGTAAGGGAGGAAGAGAAGTTAGCTGCTTGAGCAGCTGCTAGCTCTCTCCCTGTGCTCTTGCTCTTAGCTGCTGCCATGAAAGTTTGTTTTCTGCCATGTGCCTCTCTACCTTGGAGCCAGCTGAATATGAACTGAAACCTCCAGTAACTGTGAACTAAGTAAACTTTTCCTTCCCTAATTTTGAGTGTTAGGTATTTGTCCCAGCAATGAGAGAAGAGTAACTAAGACAACCATCAGTCCCTCCTTTCCAGAGGAAGTCAGAGAAGATGAGTGAGGGAGCAATTCTCCAGAATCACGTGGCTCTTTTGTGGCTATCTGACAACTGGACTCAGGATCTGCTCCACACCATCCACTTGCATGCCTGGACTTTGTGTACCAGTTAGTAGCTTTATCATATGGAAAGTGGCAATGTGTCACTTTATCAGTGGGTGACAACAGGTCTGGTGAGAATGAAGCTCTGGTGAGAATGAAGAAAGAGGAAAGTAGTGTCACCAATAACCACTGTTTCAAAAGTCAGAAAGCATTGTTGGAAGGTTTGTCAGCAGTGTAACACTTTCTGAAAATTGGAATCTCAGTGACTCCATTAAAAAATGTGGACTCCAAAGGAAAAACTTAGATAACTGGAGAGAAAATCACATTTAATCACTCCTTACTGTCCAACCAGTGGCCCTCCAATGGGAGTGGTAGCTACTCAGTAAGCAAAGGAGAGAAACAGCTGTCACACAAAGAGGCAGTCAGTTTCCCAAGCCAAGGAGCTCCAGTGCCAAGAGGGCCTCTAGCCAGACTGGTTGGCATCTTCATACTAGGAAGAAAATGCAGCCTCATTCTGTTAGACATCAGAGGAAAGCTGCAGGAGTCTGTAGGGCAGCAGGCCCAAGTTTCTTATCACCCTAGGGTCTACCAGATGAGCTGTGTTGAGCTGTTAGTTTGGCTATGTCACAGCCAACCAGGAATCTTTTGGGTTCTGCCTGGAAAGGGGGCGAGGAGTCTCTGAGAACGCTGGCTGGATTAGCCACACCTTGGGCTCACAACTCAAGGTTCACAGACTTCCTGTGAAATTGAATACAAGTCTTTGCATAGATAGGGATACATAGTTCTGGGAAGAGACCTGCAGCTTCTAGTGGTTCCTCACAGTAGTCTCTAGTGACAGTAAAGATGGCTAAGTCACATTCCAGACATTGTACTGTCCACCTATAATCTCTGCACTTGGTTGGTTGGGGCAGGAGACTGTGAGTCCAAGGTTAGCTTGGGCTGCACAGTGAGTTCAAGGTAAGTGAAGTCAAATTGTAGCTCTCCCTGGAATACTGTATCTCTTTAAGCTCACACATATTCATGGGAATGTGGAATTGACAGACAAGGCCATCAGATGTGGCTCTGGTGTCTCCCTGGAAGGTCCTCTCTCTTTTTCTCCTTCCACTGCTTACCTGGGATCAGCACTGTTCTAGCCTTGTGCCTATAACATAGTTACATAGTTGGTCCTTTGAATTAATGAGTTGCCTCTTAGTTGAACTTTCTGGCAGATGTTGAATGGCAGGCAAGGTGAGTGGGGTGGGGGAAGGTGTGAAGGCAGAGTGCATGATGTATACACACAAGATCAAAGGGACAAACTGCAGTTCCCACTGTGGTCTGCCTGGTGTGATGGGAGTAGCTGATGGCTACTGTTGTGAAGATCCATTGCTTCTCCCAAGGCAGGCAAAGAAAGAGGTCACCTGAAGAGATGGCTCTCATCCCTCATACTTCTGAGAGTGGTAGACCGAGCTGGTTATTTGATCTTCTTGCCAATCAAGAATAGTTGTGCAGAGTCAGGGATCTTACCCTGGATCCCTCAAAGTCCTTAAATGAAAGCTCATCACAAGTTTCGTGTCACCCCAAATATCATCACTTCTGATGGAAAAGGGGAGCTCCTGAGCCCAAGTATATGCACGGGTACACACATGACGGTGGCTCAGGAGAGAAGGAAGGATCCTCCTGCATAGACTGCTGTGGTCGTTTCTTCCTAGAAGACATCTGATGTTGACTTAAGTACAGTTCCAACCACTCTCCAAAGATAGCACAATTCTCCCTTTACCTAATAAAAGGTTATTTGGTACAGGAAAAGCTTGCAATGAAGAATTCACATCCTTAAGAGAGTGGGTGGTTATAAAGCAGTGAGACTGTGACCTGACATGGCTGGAGTGGCATTCGCCAGAGCTGGTGCCAGGCCATTTAGATTTTCAGCCTTTACAACTGGCAGTGAAACGCACCTCTGTTCTTTATAAAGTGCCCAGTTCCATATTCTTGGGGGAGAAGCGGGATGGGGAGGGACTCCAGGGCCTCACACATGCTCAGCAAGCGCTCTGTCACTCACCTACGTGCCCATTTCAGGAACTTTGAAATGGAAATGGAAACAGACTAATCCACAGAGTGGCATGAAAATACTGTGAGGACATGACCTGAGGAAACAGGCTTTCAAAAAGAGGAGACTTCAGTGTCTTAGCAAGGGACTCAGGGAAGACACGTTGATTCTTATCGTGGAGGTTTGTGTGTGAGCTCATGAGAGAAAGGGCTGGCACCATGAGATGCACCCTTCTGGAGCCTAGCAAGGTCTCTGAAGTGATGGGCAATGAATTATGCTGAGCAAGGATGGAATTTGTTCTTCTCAGCCTGGGATATGTGGCCTGGCGAGGGGTGGCTCCAGAGGCTTCACACCTCTTGCAAATATGTGGCCTGCACCCATTCACAAATGGGACGTTCACCTAGCTGTACATCAAGGATTAACCTCTGCATTAGTTCATAGTGGAATGTGCTCTTGGGACATGAGCCTGGGTGGAGGAGGCAGCTCACTGCAGGCGCTCCTTCCTCTGGCTTCCCCGCCCTCCATACTCTGCTTCCTGGCTGTCATGCGGTGAGCACCTTTGCCCCGTGACCCAAGGCCCTTCCCTCGTGATGTTCTGCCTTAGCACCTGCCATGGACTGGACCCTCTGACACAGTGAGCCTTTTCTCTTTTAAGTTGTGTCCGTCAGATATTTTCCTCCAGCAACTGAATGGTGAATGATATATTTAAAAACTGAAGAAAGCATTTTCCCCAAGCATCAGTACTTTTCTCCCTAGCACGTATCAGTCTTCCATGCTCTACTGACTTGCTCTTTCTCTTTTCTTGACTATAAGTTTGACAGCACAGCTTTTGTGTTTCATTTCACTGCAGTGGTAGCACCCCCCACAGTGTGTAGCACATGGTAAGCTTCCGACCATACTGTGGAAGGAATGCCATTTCATCTCTCTGATTTTAGTCTCTTTAAAAATATGCATTGATTGCGATTCTTTCCTTATTACTCTGTTAGTACTGAGCATAATTCTCAATGAATCCTTTTGGAGTCAAAGGATAATGTTTGTTGTTGAGAAGAAAAAGGCATTTTGAATGATGTTCCCGCTTCAACCCCTGTAAACACATTCGTAAATGAAGAGAGGGCCTGGCATAATTCACATTCCAGACTTTATCATGCCGGTCTTCCAGGCAGTCAGATTTACATGAAAACATGACCATTGTCCAAATAATTTTACATGGCTCAGTTAGAGGCACTTCATAAAATTATCACTTCCAGTACTTATAAAGACATTTTGTAGGATCCTGAAAGAAGGGTTGAGAAGCTGTAATTAAGATGTGATAACCATCATCTCTTCTATTTGTGGGATGTTAGTCTGAGGCCAAGCATCATCAATCCAGAGCAGTGACATAAACAACCAAACTCGGTCTTTCAAGGAGGAAGTGCAAAACTATTTCAGGCGAGTCCAAGGCTTGACTCTTGCCAGCGAGGTCATGGGTGACTCAGCTGATGTTTGCATGGTAGCAGATGAACAGGGAGCCTACGGATGGAGTTTTGGTTCTGGACTGCTGTATCATGGCTAATCTGAGTTCTCTGGCCAATTTGGAGATGACATACTGGGTCCCCTTAGTGGTCAGCAGCTCACCCAGAGGCATTCACTTCTAGCTCCTGCACGTCCCCGTCCCCAGCCAGCACTAAGCCAGGGATAGACTGCATCTCAGCTACCTCTCTTCAGCCATGCAGATAACCAGTCATAGGCTCAAATAGGGTTGTATCACAGCCTCTGACTCCACCATTGTGCATGGTATTCAAACAGGCATAGCAGATGACACAAGAATTCTAAGAGCTCATCCGAAAAAGAAAAGAAGTCTTTTTGGTATCCATAATATGGCTTCTAAGTACAGCTGGAGTAAGCAATTTTAACACATTAGAAGCTGCTGGGGCAATTTAGACTTTAATTTTAAAAATGCATAGAATATGGTACTGCTTGGATTTTAATCATCTTTGAAAACAGGGACTGGCCATGTCTCCATCTTTCATAACAGACACAGCATTTCGTAGCCCCGCTTTGATCAGAGGGAACATTTACACTCTTCAAACCTCTGCCATCTCATCTGAGAAATGTCTGTTACTTTCAGGGAGAGATTAAGGTTGGGGCAGCTCATCCCTTTCTGAGGCTCAATTTCTTCCTTGGTTCAATGACTCTCAGATCTCCATTCCCCAGAGCACATGTGGTTCCTGAGCTCTGGTCTTAGGACGCAGCTATTACCAGGTATCTCTGTTAATTTCACAAGCTACCTTCCCAATACCAAAGACCAAACTGATGTCCTCACCTCCTACCAGCCTGCTCTTCTCTGCTCCAGTCTTTCTATGGCATTTCCCCTTAATTGTCTAAGCCAGAAATCCATTGTTATTTTTCACCCTAATTTTCCCAACTCCTCCATGACAGTCAAGGACCCACTCTTGACGCTAAGCCTTATCGCCACCTTCCCCAGCTCACAGCTCTGCAACCTTGAGCTTAACCCCCATGAACTACAACTCCATGAGCTAAAACCTTAAGCACTAACCCTTTAAGAACGAAAACCTCTTTAACTGGCTTTCCATTGCTGATGTTATCTCCTTCCAACCTACTCCTCATGGTATATCCAGAGATATTCTGAGAAAACAAACCTGATTATATTCACTGAATGAGTCATTTCAATGACTGTAAACTGAATTCAACATGAGGTACAAATCCCGTATTTTGACTCCAGACTCAAAAGGGTCTGGAATGGTGAAAATGCACTTGCTTGGTCAGCTCATTAGTTGAACAGTGGTGATTCCAGTGCCTATCTAAAGTATTTAGTTAGTATCATAGTGGTGTAGAGAATTACAATAGCCAGGACTTAAACATTTGTGTAATTCACACCTGAGGGATATAGCATCTTTTGCTCACAGGGTTACAGTGGCTGATCTATCAGAATTTAATGCTAAGGAATAAATTTATGGTTTCCAGGCATCAGCACATGTATTAAGAAAAATCTTCTTAAGGCTGAAGAATGGAAATCACTAATGAATTCCCAGTGGTTCTAATGGTGGTCATGACAGTGGTTCCAGAAGTTTTGTGAAACCAAGAAAATCCGAGAGATGAATAAGGATGCCTAAAGGATAAATACAGGAAGTCATAAAGATAAATCAAAGACGGGGACAACTGCACTCCAGGCTGTCCTGGAACATTTAATCCCTGGTAAAGGGTATGGTTTTCTGTTATCAAAGCCAGTCATATCCCTCAGAAGAGATTGTTTTTCATTGTTACAGTTCTCCTCTGAAACATCCATCTAGTATCTCTTCCTATGGGGCGATTAATTGAGATCACACAAGATGCCCACAGATTATGTTTTGTGATGGCTCTCATGGGAATGTGCTATTCACCAACCCCAGCACAACTGTATTGCCTCCCTAGGCAAGTGTGGAAGCTGCAGAACACTTACTTGGATGTAGCTGCTCATTTGTCTATGCCTCATTCATAGAAAAATATTCTTGAACTGGGAAAAAAATACTAGAATAATTGATCAACATAAAAAGAGTGATGCTTGTGGCTTTCTTTTATTCAGATTTGAAGATTTCATATTGGTGAGTCAGAAATTAGTTCTGTTTTATGTCTCAAAGTAGACAATGTACTAACAGGCATCTGGCTTTTTACATTTTTTAATAAAGCTTGAATTTATCTAAGAATAACTAAAGAGGGAGATTGCTAGGGGCAGGGAGACCAACCAGAGACAAACATGTTGCTTGTGTTAAGATTCCAATCAATGGCTGTGAGCTGTGGAAAGAGATTTGGGTTGTCTGGGAATTTAGCTTTCCCTAAGATAAACTGGACAAACACCTTCTCCAAGGTGTCATAATGGGGAGTCAACCATCACACAATGTCTTATTAAAACACTCTTTCGGGTACATCCTAATCCTGAAGTTCTAGAACTTTTGGAAAAGCAAGCAGACACTACTGAAGAAGGAAAATTTGGTTGTTTTGAATAGCTTGATTGTTCAAAAAAACATCAATAAAGAAATTGCATAGTAGAAGCAGTTAAAGAAGCTTAGATATATGATTGTGGCTATACTGTTGGATAAGATAAAATTACTTAATACAACTTACCTGTTTCTGAGAGTGGGGCTAGTTTACACACATTTCACTAATTCCTAAATTTTCTTCATAACCTATATGGGA
>PVKN010020530.1:0-15897 GCA_004027915.1 Capromys pilorides
CTTTTTCTCTAATTTTTGGTCTTCAAACTTAGGGTCTTAACCCTCCAGAAGAGAAGTTTAGTGATACTACTATTCTATAACATAGGTTCTTGAACTTATCATCACTATCTTTCTAAATATTAGATGCCTTCGACTTAACATGGAACCAGTATTTTCCATCAATCATTGACATTCTAATAAATCCATATAGAATGTGATTTTTAAAAAAACAGTTATACTTTTTTTTTTTACAGAGAAATTTAGAAATCTAGGCATATACAAAATTATAGCAGGTCCAACCTATGGCATTTTTCCTTGTCTCGCTTTCTCTTTATGCACCCTCTTTTAAAAATACATTGACACATCGCATGTGCCAGGTTTTCATGTACTGCAATCAAGAAGCTGGTTCCATGTATTTCAGACTTGTGCCTGGAGTATGCAGTCCATAGGTTACCTCCCGCCTAACTGATTTCCACAACCTAACATACCCAGAATTTAGAACACAGAACAGTATGCTGGGAGTACATAGTCCTTTCTCTAAGGGGTGAGATGATAGACATTTTAGACATAAGGATCTGTTCTATATTATTTATTTTTCTTAAGGTTTTTTAAACACCTAAATACTCTCATAGCTCATGCATGACACACGAAGAGGCCACTGCTCAATTTTAGCATTTTGCTTAACCCCTGCTGCCCACCGAGCATTCGCGCTTCATTTTCAACACTTATTAACATGCTGTGGCCTCTAGTGCCTCACGTTTTACTCACTGCTGGGACAAAATACCCAACACCCAAAGCTAAGGAAGGAAAGATTTGTTTAGCTCGCACTTTGTGGAGGTTTTAGTCTATGCTCACCTGGTTCCCAGGCAGAGTGACACATGCCAGGGAGCAGCAGCTCATGGCAGCAGAAATCAGCAAAGGGCAAAGGGAAGAGCAGCAGCTGGGGTTCCTTGCCAGTCTCTCTCCCCTCCTTAGATTATATAGGAACTGGGGATGCAGAACTCACGCAGTGTCCATGCCTCCCTCTTGCACAGGATGAGGATGTTGACAAACTAAGAATCTTAGTTCTCTGCTGACAATTAAACCTCTAAAGTTCTCAAGTTGGTGCAACGTGCCCAGCAGTTCATCTGGTTCCCTCAAGGTATCTTAGGAGACTTGATTTCAGGACCCCAAACACCTTGGGTGACCCCTATGCAGATGAAATGAGACGCCTAAGAGAAAGTTAACCCTAGTGGAAAAATAAGGATGATGGTGACTTTGGGACTATCAATGGAGGCCACAGGGAAAAGAGGGGGGAAAGACCTTAGTGCACTCAGCAGATTTTCAAGTTAGACAGAACTGAGAAAGCCCCAAACCCCATGATTCCTGAGCCCTTGGGGTTATCTCTCTCCATCATGCACTGGTGGCTGGTGGTAGGCAGAGGAAACCTTCCTCTTTTTCCTAAATTCCTTCTGGTAGAGAGGCACAAGAATAAACATTCATCAGGGTTTAGGTAAAGGCTTCTAGAACATGAAGTAGAAAGAGAGTGATCGACCACAAAATAAACCACACGGTTTCATGCCAGGCTTTATTCCACAGAGCTTGCAGCCTCACCACTTGGAAGTACCTTATTGGTTTCTATGGCAATGGTACTACCAACTCCAAGTTCTTCACCATGGTGTTGTGAGGTTGGTCACAGTGGGAGAACTGACCCTACAGAAACTGTTAAAAACTGATATATATTTACATACTTACTTAATTTATTGAAATCCAGGGGTTAGATGAGTGCTAGCCCATCACTTGCTCACACCCAGTACTCAGAATGCGTAGCAGCTCTGCAAATAAACACACAGCTTATGTGTTTAAGTACACAGCGCTTGGCTTCATTTTGAGCTCTGAAAAGAATTTCTACCTGTAATTGAATTATGGCCTCATGAAGTAAGCGACGTGGTCTAGCTCGCTGCTCCATGTATGGGACTGTGTGTTGCATCCTGTAACTGCAGTACCCTTCAACTCTCAGAGCCTGTTATGGTCTCTGTGTAGCTGCTGCCCCCCCTCCATGGCCTCATACGGTCATTAGGGCGTGCTTCTAGAGTTTGTGGTTAATTCGTGATCTGAGGCAGGGTCTCTGGCTCTGAGCGCTGCTGGGATTATGGGTATGGGTGTTGTTACACCCAGCCTGGGGCAGACAGCCTGAAGGCAGCATAAGGAAAGGAGGGAGGCAGCCTCTGACGCTGTGGTCAGTCAGCCACTGTTCCTCCCTTCTGCTCTTTGCTGGTTTTGCTGCCATGAACTGCTGTCCTCTGCCATGTGCCACTCTGCCTTAGAGCCAGCCGAGAGTGGACTGAAACCTCCACTAAGTGTGAGTTAAATGAACCTTTCATCCCTTAATTCTGGGTGTCGGGTATTTCTTCCAAGCAATGAGAGAAAAGTACCCGAGACTGAGCCTTAGCTCACTCTTCTGTAAAAGTAGAGAAAGAAGGATGAAATAGATAACAAATCCTGTGGAACAGAAGAGAGCATTCTCATGGAAAGGGAAACTGGGTGGGAGAAGGAGGGAAGGGAAAGGAGAGAAATGGGAAAAGGTGTATAGACGGGAACAAAGTTTCATAATTAGGAAGGGGAGGAGGGGTTGAAAGAAGAGGAGGCGAGTGAGGGAAAATCAAGGTATGTCACATACGAGTTCCCTATGATGAATGTGATCAATATGCACTTTCACTGTACCAATAAACTTTAATTTTTTAAAAATAGAAATAATAATCTCTTCCATTTCATAACTGGGAATATTGAAGGGATTACTATACTAAGCTGACTGAGGCAGGCTGGTGTTCACGGGTGAATTAGATGCCTTGCCGTGTGCCAAGGACAGCCAGGCCAGGGCCTGAGGCAGGTGCGAGCTCTCCAGCGCTCCTCCCTGCAGCCTTCCCAGGCTGCTCTCCATGTGAGAACACAGCCTCTGCTCTGAGTTATTCCGTAAGAAGCCTTCAAGGGCTCTCACTCAACCCTGAGGACCTTTTCCTATGCACAGGATTGACCTCCTCTCATACAATAACCCCACGAAGCCTCATTATCACAAGCGAGAGCCACACGGGTAGCTGCAGGTGCACTGAATCTCCTTCCACCTCCTCCGAGCCCGGGATCACAGCCGCCGCGGAGCACCGTCCACTGCGTTCCTCAGGCGCAGACCTCCAGGACCGACACTGTCTGGTTCCCCTTTGTGCATCAGTCATTTAAGGCACTGGCTGAGCAGTTCATCCTGAAATTAGCAAGGAGGGCAGACAGACTTCATACATCTGGATGCAGCTTTACCTTTTCTATTGCAGTGGATCTGTATTCAGCTGAGCTATTCTCTGGTTCTACGGGGCCCTCCGCCCTCGGGGGTCCGCAGGGAAGCTCTGTCCCCAGCACCAAGGAGCTGATCGCTCGGACCAAATTCCTACGCTGCAGTTGTTGTCTGGTTATTTGCCTCTCCCAGAGGCTAAAAGGCACCACAGTGGGTTGGGAAGTTCAGTTCCCAGTCCAAGTTTATTAAGGTTTAAAAATTGCTGTGTTATTCACCTGCCCCTGCTTTGGCCATAACTGCAGGACCTGCAAGGTCCCTCCCCCTCTGTCCTTTCCATTCCTCTGTAGAAATGTAACTGCTTCCCCTGATTCTCTAAGAATTTCTTCTGTCTGATCTAAAGGGAGGAAGAGTTTTTTTTCCCCCATAGGACTTTAATTGATTTCAGCCAAGAAATCAGTGCGCAACACAGAGTCTCATACATGGGTGCAGTGAGCTAGACCACGTCACTCACTTCATTAGGCCATAATTCAACTACAAGCAGAAATTCTTTTCAGTTTCCCATAACCTTTAATATTCAGGGTGAAAGGATAACTTCATTTGGATAAGGAAGAGTTATCAAAAAATCTGAGAGGAGAGAGAGAGAGAGAGAGCACAGAAATGTAAGCTTAGAAAATTCAAGTGTCCTCAAAAAATACCTTCTAAGGCATGACTGCCCAGTCCTTAGCACACAGCTCCAGCTGCCAGCTATGTGTCAAAGTGCACTGGGCACATGGCGCTGTCATAGCCCACTTTATGGTGCCACAGCAGATTATATGGGCTGAGTAATACGTAAACAACTGATGTCTACTCTTCTCGCAGTGCTGGAACCAGGGACATCAGAATCCCAGGTACCTGCATGTGGTGTGGACGCCAGCTGCACTATGACGTGGCAGAGAAATGACTGGAGAAGACAAGAGGACACAAGGGAAATCCAAAGAAGCGGGCTCGTCCCTGTCAGTTTCACTCATTCCTTCAGTATTGCCTTCGTCCTTCTGGGACCTCATCACCTCCGAAAGGCTACACTTACTAGCATCATCACAATGGCCATTCAAGTCCAATGTGAGTCTGCTAAGTCACAGTCAAAGCACACTGCCTGGCCAAGCAGACTGCTGGACACAAGGCATATGGGACACGCAGGCCCTGGCCCCATGGCAAAGCTTACAATCCAACGCAGCAACAATGCTGAAGCATAAATAAACAATACTAGGCACCAAGTACGTGATGCTAATTATAGCAAACAAAGAAAAGCACAAGGAGCCATGTGAGAAATTGGTCTAGCTCTGCAGGAATGAGGCATGGTTTTGTGAGAAGGGGAGAGGGACGCCAGTGATCTAGGGGAATGAGGCCCCGACCTGAAAGTGCCTCAGACAAGTTCATGTTCCCTAAAACCAAAGAATAAATTTTAGGAACCGCAGAGGTTAAGAGCAGAATAGATTTATTGGGGGAAAGAAAGCTCCTACCCAAGAGAGGGACAGAGGGTACTTGAGTGAGTGGCCCGGGAATCTGTCTTTTCTAAGGATTTTTGTAGAGTAAAATAATGTGATAAGGTGGTCTAAGGTGGAAATCATGGGAACTCGCACCTGAGGTGGGACAAAACTAAAGGCAGCCAACAAGGTTACCAGCACAGTTGCTCGGGCAGAATTGATTAAATCCAGGACAAATGGGAAGGAAGTCACAGAGCAAACAGGCATGAACATAGAACAGGGGTTTATCTGGTAGGAGTCGGATTAGTGACTCTTCCTGGCTTCCTCGAAGTGATCATCACTCCCGGACTCTCATCTCTAGAGACATACGCGCTTGTTTGCTCCCCAGTCTTGAGGTCAGCCCCCCAGCAGGAGCACCTGTCTCTCTCACAGTTACAAGGTACCTGGTCTTCCGTGCTCCTTTGAAGGCCTGGCCCTGTCTGACTGCCTATAATATTTTTATCTAATTCAGTTGCCTACAACACCAGGACTTTTTTAAATGAGGAGGAATTGTCTTAGTGTGGCATAAAGACTATTTTGTGAGAAAGTGATACCATCAGCAAAAGATCTTACAGTAGAAAAGGAACCACAGAACCGTGGAATCCTAGAGTGAGGCAGGCAGGTTTTCCCATGCAGTGCAGGACCTGGGCCACAGGGACCGTGGCAAGGCTCCCGGGGACGAGGGACATCGTCAGCTGTGTTTCTTAAAGTGATCGTCTTAGCCGTTGGATGGTGAAGGGGCTGCTGAGAGGCAGGAAGAAGGCTGGGCGCCGGCCAGGAAGCGCTGCTGTGATGAGGAGAGGAATCTAAATGTCCTCTGAAGCACCAGGTCATGAGCAGAGCAGCCCGCCCGGAGGAAAAGTCCTGTTCCCTGGGCATCATTTAAAGCACCAGAAATAAGCGCTTGTCCTTGTGGAGGAGGCAGAGGGAGAGTCTGTGGATGCGAGGTACCAGAGCTCTTGGCAGGAGCTGCGTGGTGTCCACAGTGGTGTCCTGTGGCTTCCTGACAGATGTTCAGACCGCGACACTCACTGTCCCCAGAATCCTTGTAGGAGGACTCCACAGACAGCTCCACGCTGTCACGGATAATTCCCACCCGGGCAGATGCTTAAGCCGTGCTGACCTGAACACAGCTCTTGCCTGTCAGGCAGTGAAGAGATCCCAGGCAGAGGAGACAGAGGCGTGGGCAGGTCAGGCACAAAGCCAAAGCAGTTGTTAGCCACGTGACCTTGAACTCGTTGCTGTAGCCCCTGTGCCTCAGTTTCCCCTTAGTGCAAAAAGGACTAACAGACTCGCCTGACCATAGTGTGGGATGTTCAGTTTAAAGTAAGTGGACTGGAGTCACGCATTCTTGTCCACGCCATCTGGCCTAAAAAGCCCTCCTTAGAGGGGCGCTTTCTGATTTTCTTGTCTGGATGGTACTCTGGAAGTATCAGGGAATTTGGGCCCACGCTTGTGTTTGAGTCACACCCCTGTAATTTTGTCTTTCTGACACTGGGCGAGATTCTAGCATGCTTCCAGATCTCAGTTTGTCTGTCCTAAAGGGGTTGATGAAAGCTGACTACAGCAGGTGCTGACGGGGGTGAGGGCCGGGAGATAGCTCAGGGCACGGTGCCTGTCTGGCAAGCGCAGAGTCCTGAGTTTGATTCCTGATACAAAAAGAAAACTCAAATTTCAAAGGATGGAGCAGAATTACAGAGTCCACGCTGTCCCCCTCCGCTGCGCACTGCTGTACAGGACGCTGCTGGAGAGCTGCCTGTTCTCAGAGCACCGGGCGGCTGCAGGCGCAGTGGGTGGAGGGGCTGGAAGCCAGGCAAAAAGAGCACAGATACGGAAGCTCTCGCTCGGTACCAGCATCGCTGAGCAGAAAGAATCAAGATTATTCAGGGTGAAACTGAACCCTTCTGCCAGATAGCCTTTGGGGGAGACTCTAATTAGCGTTTCAAGAGAGGCCGGAAATGGATACTGCTGATAAAGTAAAATCCTGCTGCTAGGAACTCACTAAAAATGTGCATCCTGCTCCAGGAGAGGGAAAGGAAGCCTCCATAAATTGCTTTCCTGTTTTTCAAGTGAAGAACGGAGACCTGCGCCTGGGCTGTCAACTGCGGGCTGCAAAGCACCTTGCTCCGTGCGCTGATTCAGGGCAGTCTGGACACAGCCACCGGGCCCTGGGCCTCTTGCTGCACGGGTGGGCGAGACGCGATGCAGGCCTCAGGGGAGTCCCCAGAGGAAGCACCCACAAGCAGCCAAGTAGTACACGGTAAAACTGAAGGGCCAATAAACCAAGCTACTGACCCCCAGAGGTAGAGAAGACCTCTTCAGAGAGGGAACACTGGAGCCAGGACAGGGAGGAGAAGGCAAAGCAAGGCAGGCCCCGTGAAGGTGACAGGGCACACACAGCACCTCCGGGAGACCACACGGCCACTGTGGGAGGTGTGGAGGCAGCCTGCCCAGGGCTGAGTGACCGGTGCCTAACAAAAGAAAAGCCCACGTGGCAGAGTAGAGTGGCAGGAGAGTGACGCATCATTCTGTATACTAAGCCAAGTTAGGGATAAGAGAAAGCTGGAAAGCAGGCTGCACGTTCCACAGATTCTCTAGCCATCCTCTTGGGCATCTCAGAAAACTGGCATTCAAAGCGGGGAGGGCACATGCTTAGAATCATACAGCAGCTGCGCAGCAAAGGGAGACCTGGAAGGGTGGAAGCCGGGCGTCCTCTTTGTCACCCAGGCCTGGGTTCAGTCTGGCGCACTAAAGCAAAGGTCCCATGGGAAGGGGGACAAAGACATCTGTTCTGGCCCGTGAGCCACGACTCCATGAACTTTGGGCAGACTCTGGGGAGTTACCAGCAGCTGCAGCTGCTCACGCAGCGGCAGAGGCAGCAGGATGCTTCCGAGACCTCTGCACCCGGGGATTTCCCGAGCCCTTCCAGTGCCTGTGGGGCGCGCAGCCCCTCTGCTTCCCGCAGCCAACCTCTTCCTGCTCACAGTACCTGGAGTGCATCTGTTCTAACCAAGTCCTCGCTGGGCTACGTTACGAAATGCACAGCTGAGCCCACTGTGGTGTTTGCCACGCCCTAGGAGCGGCGCCAGCTCGAGTCAGAGTCTGGGGACCCGCTCCAGGCCAGGCGAGCCAGCACACACGGCTTTTTTTGTTGTTTTGTTTTGTTTTCCAACCAGGATCAAACTCAGAACCTTAAATCTGGAAGAAGGATTGTTGTTTATTTTTCATTTTTATTTTATTATTTTTTTGATGCCAGAGGTTGAACTCAGGACCTTGTGCTTGCCAGGAGGACACCTAGGATGCTCGGTGATCTCCCAGGGCCGCCATTGGTTTTCTCTTGAGCAGAAAGGCGCCAGCTGCTCACCAGCAGGGGCAACCACCAAGGGGCTAGCCTCGTCCTTGTTTCTATAGAACCTAAGAAACCATGGATGAAGGAGACTTCCTGAAGGCTGAGGTAACCTTTCCTCCTGCTCCGTGGCAGCAAGTCCCGGAGGCCCTATCCAGGAGGCTGACCTTAGCCTCACACCAGCGACTATGCCATGACACCAGGTAGGCTCTGAGGTGCCAAGACAACAGACAGTAAGAGCAACCAGAGCGGCTGGAGAGACAGCTCAGGAGAATAAGTGCCTGCCTGGCAAGCGCAGAGTCCTGAGTTCAGTCCCTGCTACCACACACGCGCACACACACACACACAAAGCAACCAAATGCGATGGGAAGCTTTAATGTCACTCCGTAGACAGAAGAGGCAAGAGAATCTTTGGTCCCGATACTTGCTTGACCATCGACCCTAGCTCCTGGCACACCTCCTCTGTGATCTCCCTACCGCCAGGCGCCTTGGACGCACAGCTCCAGGACCCCTTGGAACTCGCTGGGTGAGGGGAGTATGTTTTGCTCTAACCGGAGCAATTCTCAGTGGTGCTCCAGACCACAGAAGGTGGTGCTGGTTGCCAAGGAAACCAACCCTTTGATTGGAGGGTTGGGCTTTTCTACCCAATCCCCAGGCTCCCGGGTGGGGAGGGGGCTTGGAGGTTGGGTTGATCAGCAATGGCAAATCATGCCTGTGTAATGCGGCCTCACAGAACTCAAAGGGTCTCAGGCTCCAGAAGCTTCTTGGTTGTCCACAGTTGAAAGTACCCGGATAGTGGCCTGCTTGCTCCAATATCCAGGAGAAAAGGGGAAGTAATTATGCCTACGCTCGATTTAACACCTAAGTGCAAGTACCCGCAGGGCTTTGTTGTAGGCGAGGCCTTCTGGGAGCTGAGGCCCTGCTCCTGAGAGCGCAGAGGCCAGGGGTTCTCTCCAGGTGCCTGAAGATGCTGGGAGAGCTGGCATGGCGGCTCCTAGCGCGACCTGCTGGCCTGGACGTTTCTAAGCCTGCATGCTCCAACTGCAAGGCCCGTGACAGAGCGCTCCTTGGAGCGCATCCCCACCCCGACGGGTCTGCTCCTGCACCCATGCTGAGGGACAGGGGCCTGAAGACGGGAGCAGCAGAGAGCACAGAGTCTCAGGAAAAGGCAGCAGCCGGAAGCAGCAGTGGATTCCGACTGCCAGGCTCCAGGCAGAGGTCGTGGGGCGCGAGGCTTTGCCTGCGCTGGGCGTAGCAGCGTGTGCGCCTGGAGACATCCACACCTGCGCGGGAGCCTGCTGTGGCGGGCAGCGGGTGGGAGGCAAGAACGAGAGGCGGAGGAGGCCGCGGCTGCTGCCCCGCGACCGTTGGTAGCAGCGTGACTCATCGGCCTTTGCAAAGCACCTGCTGCGCCACAGCCACTTGGGACCCCAGGATCGCGGGCTTTCACGGCTCCATTTCTCCAGAGAGGAGACGGCGGCGTAGAGCGAGTCTCACCCAGAAGCACCAGAGCCCTGCCCCACGCGTCGCAGAGGCTTCTCCGCCATTTCCCAGAGGTTGTTTCTTCTTAAGGTGTTACTGGACACTTTCAAAGGCAGTAACCGGCCCGCGTCCTTCCCACGTTTATGGAAACACCTGGCCTCTGGCAAGCAGGGTTTCGTTCCCATCTCTCCTCCTCATAGTGGACATGCGCAACTCCAAGTGCAGGCAGGTCATGGGGACGAGGCTGGGCTGGGCGGGCTAATCAGCAGCCTGAGGGATGCAGGAGGGGCTTTACCCTCTGTCTGCCCAGCAGCTCCAGGAATTGCCCTGTGGTGCGCCTGGCACCCCTCGCAGTGGGGGCAGAAGAGACATGGTGTGAGGACGTCCAGCCCAGAAGGTCTAACGGGAGCCTCCCAGCCCATTCCCTATCTTGCACCATGGCCCTGGACATCTAGGCTGAGCTCTGGACTCTTTGTTTGCAGGGAACCACCCTGAGGGCTCCCACACCACAGGCCCTGGGGCCATGCAGGGACGAGGCAGCCAACTGTGGATGTGCCACCTGCTTCTCCTGGCTGCCTGGGATCCCAGGAGCACTTCGTCTTCTTCCTTCTGCGTCATCCTGAGTTTTCTTTATAATCTACGACCATGTAGGGCGTTTTTCACACCTCACGTCTTTTTCCTACAGCAAAAGCATAGTTTTGGATTCTGCCATAGCAAAAGTTAGGCAGTGAAAGCGTTATCCTAACAGCAATGCCTTGATGAGCACCTCAGCCACAAAGCCACTGGCTGTGGGGACCTGGGAGAAAGGAGGGGAACTTGCGCTGCTCTGGAGAGAAGGAAGCACACAGACCCAGGGTGGGAAGCCGAGAGGAGAGGAGGGAGAAAGAACTAAGATGAAGAGGTCCACGTGTTAAGGTTAACTCAAGGTCGCTGGTGTTCGTCGCCTGACCGCAGATACAGAGCGGTCAGCTGGAAGGTCTTCTGGTGCTGGGGCGTAAGTCCGTCCACCTCCCCACAGAGCTTCAGGAAATGCATGCTTGCAGACGCTGTGTGGGCTTGGGAATTTTTTAAGACACTGAGGGAGCGGCTAAGTTCCACTGTCTGGATCCACTGTGAGGCTAAAGTGCCCAGGATGGGATGAGCTCCCTGGAACTTGCTGAAATCTTTGGGAAAACTCACGACTTCTACTGGAAAGAAGTACCGTCAGGGCGCCAAAGTGAAGATGGGAATAAAATAAATGTTCAGCAGTTAAGTGAAGAAAGTGACGAAGGTCATGGGGACAGGGATGGCCCTGAGTGGCCCCTGAGACCAATGCCCACACCTCACGAAGCCCTTCTCACTTGACTACATGCTACCCCAAGAGCCACCTTCGCAAAGGGGGGCTCCTTACTCTACGGGTGCAAGAGACTTGCCCTCTTCATGCCTGTTCAGGCCGAGGCTGTTGGAGGGAGAAGGATGGAAGAGCGAGTTCCACTTCATGGTCTAGGCTCTGGAGCTGTCCGTGCCCTCCCTGCCCCAGTCCTTCCCTGACTCCACGCTCCAGGTAGGACCCTCCCCCTGTTGTAGGCAGCCAAATTAGATAGAAATATTATAGGCAATCAGACAGCGCTGGGCCTCGGAGGAGACAGCATGGAAGACAAGATGCCTTACAAGTGTAAGGGAGACAGAAGCTCCTGCTGTGGGCCAGACCTACAGACCAAAGATCGAACAAATGCTCACCTCACTAAAGATAAGCATTGGGATTGATCACCACCTAGAGGAAGCCAAGAGGAGTCACTGATCCACATTTATGCCACTTGCATGTGACTCACTTTCCCATTTGGTCCAGGATTTAATCAATTTTACCTGTGCAGTGGTGCGTGTAACCTTATTGGTTGACCATAGTTTCGTCTCACTTCATGCCCACGTAAATGAGTTCCTATGTTTCCCACTTTAGACCTGCTTCGCCTCATAGTTTTACTCTATAAAAATCCCTAGAAATGGCAAGTTTCATGGCATCCCACTCGGTTCTCCTTCTGCCCCACTCTGGACAGCTTTCTTACCTCCAATAAATATATTCTTCTCTTAGCCTCCACTGTTCCTAAAATTCATTCTTTGGTTTTAGAGAACATGGACTTGGCCCTGGTATCCTTCAGGTTGGGAGTTGCGTTCCCCTCGAACACGCCACCTGGCTCTTCCCATGGCAGGGCGCGTGGGTGAGAGCGGCCTTCTGCCCTGCCTTGTGCCCACTCAAAGGCATCATCTGTTTCCACACTGCGTAGAAGTGATACAGAGAGCACAGAGTGAAGTGAAGATGTGAGCTTCCAACCACACAAGCCAAGCCGACCGAACCTGTTTCCGGAAGCTCAGCTGCAACAGGAATAGGAATCTCATTTGCCCAATGAGAGCTAATCGTGCCTCCCAGCCTTGAACTGGGAGTTGGACAGACAGAAGAGACCACGCCAAGAACTGAGGACCCAAGGCCACTTGAACACACTGGGGGCCCACAGAGCCACGCCACGCCACACACACACACACACACACACACACACACACACACACCCCTGATGGAGAAGGGTGCAGCTATCTGTTGGGAACATGGGGTAGCGGTGGGGTCAGGACCCTGGGCATTCTAACCTGCCCTGAGTGTCTGCACCTGCCCTCTGCAGAAGGCTGATGCACTGTCCGTTTGGCTGCTCCAATACCCACTTTTTTTATCAAGTCTTCGATTGCTCAGCGCGCAAGCCAGGCAGTGCCTGAATCATGAGTGACACAGCCAGCCAGGGATGTGTGTGTGTGTGTGTGTGTGTACACGCGCGAGCGCAAAGCTTTCATCTTCCCAGCCTTGGGACTCAAGTCCCCTCTGCGCTTCCTGCAGCCCCAGTCGAGGGCGCAAGAGGGCGTCACGCAGCTGGCGGCCAGCAGCACACGCAGACCTGTGCTGTGCAGGCAGCGGGGCCTGCCCCGGATGATCAGAGTGCGGAGATGCAGCGGGAGAGGGCCGCTCGGAAAGCCTGGGACCGGTTGGGACCTCCAGCCCAGACACTACTGTAGCAGCAGCCAAACCTCCAGCTCGCCCTGTAGTACCCCGAGAGGAGCCGTAACCAAGCTGCAGGCCTCTGGCTGAGCAGCACTCGTGGAGCGTGGGCGCCGCCTGGTGGCCAAAGTTGGCACGACGGCCGTTCCAGAGCTCAGGGTCACAAGGGTCATCACCCAGGGACAGGGAAGATCTTCACACACAGGCCTACACCGCGCCTCCATAAGCCATCCTGCCCTCTGCCCTCTCCTGGCTTTCCTCGGATTGGTCCCTCTGGCTTCTCAATCCCCTTAATTACAATCAGGGTAGCATCGCGGACAATAGTAGCCAGTGGCCTCGCCTTGTATTGGACACGCGCCCTGGGTGACACAAGGAGCTGATGTAGGCTTTTAAAACACCAGGCTGTGGTCCCTTTCCTCAAGGGACTCATGAGCTCACATGTTTACCACTAACCAAAATACGAGACGTAGGTGACAGATCCAATGAGCTCTCAGGCGCGGAGTAAGCAGGCAGCATCCGGCTGAACTGGAGCTCCTGTCACGAGCCTCGACCTGTGAGGCGTCTGCAAGATTTAAGGGGACAAGGGGAAGGCCACAGTCCAAGAGGAGAGGAAAACACAGACCCAGCAAACAGCAAGCGCAGCTGTAGCCATCATTCTGCGGCAGGAGAGAGGCTGGAGTGGTGGGAACTCGGAGGACATCCTGTGATGTAAGCCAGATTCTGAGCTTGAACATCTTAGGGGCAAGATACGCCACTGCAAAGCAGAAGCCGCGAGTAGCCTAGAGGATCTGCCCTTGCTCCTGCTCGTGGGCTGTGGGCAGGGCCTTTCCCACTCTCAGTGGACCCAGAGCTCACTCCTCTCTAGGAACCTTTAACACAGCGCGGCTCACATTTGCCTATGCGATGCTAACTTTACGCCCGCGTTGTACAATGTAACCCTAAAGTTCCCTGGCACCTCCCCGTCCAGAGGCGGGATCTACCCAGGCAAGCCTCTGACTACTGACCGTCACTGAGGCATTTGGTGACTCAGGCTAGAAAGGGCTGCAAGTATCTGCCTGGTCCTCCGGAAGCCTGGCTCTCCAGGATGTTCTTTCCGACTCCCTTTGAATCCAGAGGTCGTGAAAGAAGCTCTCCTGAAGGACAATGGCCACCTTTCCCAGGTCTCAGACCTGGGGGTGTGAGATCAGCCCCTTGCCAGCTGTCTGCTTCCCCAGCTCAAAGAAGGCCTTGGGCCCGCAGAGCTCAGAACCTTATTTTTGTGATCTTTCTGAATTTATGATCACCAAGTACGTGACCACAAAACCTTGTGCTGTACGCAGCAGCATTCCCCTAAGCCAGGTGTCTGAGCAGCCTCTGCAACTAGAAGGTAGCCAGGCTAGCGACAAAACCCACCAGGCAAGGCCCAGGCCCTCCCAGCCTGTGACACAAGGCTAAATGGCACTGCCGTCTTATCTGAATTCCTTATGTTTGGCATTTCCAACTCCCCACTACTCTTATTTTTAATCCTATTGAAATATCACTCAATCAGTATAAAAATAACACTGAAGCTGGGCCTGGCGGCACACACCTGTAATCCCACACGGAGCCTGAGGCAGGAGGGTCGCCATGGTTACAGGGCAATGAAACTACCAACCTGAAAGCCACTCAGGCCAAGTTTATGTTCTCTAAAGCTGAAGAAGGAATTTCGGGAACAAAGGAGATTAGGAGCAGAATGTATTTATTGGCAAAAGAAAGCCCCTGGCCTAGAGCGGGACTGAAGGGGGACTCAAGAAGGTTGCCCTGAGATTCTGCCGTTTCCATTGATTTTTATAATGTAAAACCATGTGGTGAGGTCTAAGGTGGAAAACATGGGAATTCATACATGAAGTGGAACAAAACCACGGTCAACCAATAGGATTACAAGCACCATTGCTCAGGTAAAGTTGATTACATGGGAAAGTGAGTCACACAGCAAGTGGGCATGAATGCAGAACAGGAGCCCCTCCTGTAGGACTTAGATGAGTGACCCTTGCTGGCTTCCTCCCGGCTTCCTTGAGGTCATGATCAATCCCGAATGATCATTATTTTTAGAGAGGTGAATATTTGTTCAGTCTTCGGTCTTGAGGTCTCAGAGCAGGAGCGTCCAGCTCTCTTACAGTTGCAAGGTAGCTTGGCTTCCCTACTGTCTCCTTGAGGGTCTGGCCCTGTCTCCTGCCTGTAGTATTTCTATCTAAGTCAGCTGCATACAACAGCATGAGTTCGAGGCCAACCTGGGCTACACAGCAAAACTGTCAGGAAAAAAAAAAAAAACTGAGAAAATCTAATTGAATGAAAGTGATGATAATAATTCTTAAATAACTTAAAATAATTTCCAGTAAGTTCAAATCTTCCTAATATTTATGACTCACTTCATTGGTATGGAGAATTAATATGGCCATATTTTTTTCTCTCTTTCAGATAATCTCAGGAACTCCAGAAAACGTTTACCAAATACCTGCTGTCGTCCGGGCATTTTCAGGTACTGCAACTCTGTCAGTGAATGACACCAAGTTCTTTATCCTACCAGATGTTTTTCTTTAGCAAGGGGTGATGATCAACGATCATTAACCTGTTGGTCACCATTAACCTGTTGCAGGGCGATCACCATTAAGGGTTAAGAAAGAGGACCAGGCAAAATGGGTCTGAGATGCTAAGAAGAAGCCACCCTCATCGCAATTGTGACATTTAGGCAAAGCCTTGAGGGTGGTTCCGGCTTCTTGAGCTCCAGTCCGGTGTACACCCAGCCAGCAGGACAAGCATGTGGCCCGCTAGACTCTCACATGGTGCTCGGCTGGATAAGACCTGCTGGAGCAGCCCGCCCTGAGATGCTCACGTTCCCTCCGCTGTCAGTGCCAAGCACAGCACCGAAGAGGTGGCTGGACAGCTCCAGAGCTGACAGGGAAGTAGAGGTGGGTGACGGTTCTTATCTAGGTCCTGGCTCTCCCTGAGTTCTGCTGATTATTGAGGCTATTAAACTCTCCAACTATATTTCTGAATTAATTTTTCTTGTACTTCTCATCTTTTTGTTTTATTATCATGAGCATAAACAAAATGGTAATTTCTTCTCGTTGGACTGGTCCATGTGACTATGAAACATGGAGTGTGGTGTTCATTCTTGATCCAGGTGATTTTTTTTCAGCTCTAAAATCACTTTTTGCTATATTTTTTTATGTTAACATGGTATTTCTTTCTTAAACTTTACAACCTAATTCTGTCTTTATACATTATGGGTTATTTTATTTTCTCATTAAAACAATCTCTGCCCTTCTAACGGCATGTTTAGATCACTTAT
>PVKN010020531.1:0-15890 GCA_004027915.1 Capromys pilorides
TTCATAAGTCCTTGAATCTATTTCCCTACAGTGTAAGCCACAGCCCTGCATCTCTCCTGAGAGGTCTCAGCTCTGTAACCAACCTTACGGTAATGAACTTGCGTCCATTTCCCATGTGTCCGGCTGGTCCTCGAAATCGTCTTTCTCAGCACGTTGCTCCTCCTTCAGCCTGACAGTTTCACCTGATCTCCAGGAATCTGCTCTCTGCTGTGCATCATTGTTTCAAGTTCAGTTTTGTTCTTAGTGGAAATGCGGGATCCAGGCGAGTTCGTAGGCGATGCTGGGCGGGTTTCTCTGCCGCCTGCTCCTGGGCTGAACTCCGGGGACTTCTGTATCACGTGATGGAAAACCTCCCTGGTGAGCACTCTTCCACGCTGAAGCCTGCGCGTTCGTGGCTGCTCTCTTCGCCTCACGGCGCCTCGTTCAGCGCCCATGCTTGCTTCACGCCGAGGCCCCGTGGCCTTTCCCTTTGACCTTGGAGGTGGAAGCAGCAGGAAGTGGTCGCCTAAGCAGAGGCCTGTATTTGGCCACGAACATGGTGGGGTGACACGTGGTCTGCAAAGAGCAATGCGATAGTTTATTTGCCGTCTCTGTCGCCCGAGGCCTAAGTGTGATTTCGAGGCAGATAACGCTGAGCACGTTTCTATTGCATGAGGTTTCAATGAGCACCCCAATGAGAAGTTGCTCGAGTCCAGTGCTGGCTCCTGTAGACCTCCTGCCAGGGTTGCAGACAGCGTGTGTACCCCATGATGGTGAAACTGTTGTGGGTACGCTCAAGAAAAACACAGAAAAGCATTGGGTTAAGTCTTTTACTGAAAAGATAGGTAAGTTATAAGAGTATAATATGATCCCATATTTATAAGCAATACATATTCAGCAAAGATCATTAAATCTCTGGTAGACAATTATTATTGGTATTTGTATGGGCAGCAGATTTTAATTTTTTAAGTGTCAAAATTACAATGAATATTAATTTTCTATGAAAATATTGTCACCACGAGATTTTTTTTGAGTCATGAGAAAAAGCTAATGGCATAATCATAGGTTCTATTAAGTAAACTTAAAAAATATAAGTTGCTTTGGCTCTGTATTTCATAGCGATTCACCAAATATACCTTGCATTATTTATTCAGTTTTTTTCTGTGTCACTATTAAAATGTACAGATGCATTTCACACCACGTTGCTCTCGTGGAAAACTGCCAAGCATCTTCTTAGCAACCAAACTCTTGTCCCCGGCACTGTGCATGATTCACTAAAACAGCCTGTTGATGGCTTAGAATAAACCTGCCTTTTCCCCCTTAGCATTTTATCAAGTGAATGTGATTTCGTTTGCCGATAAACTTAGTTCAGCTTCAAGGGGATTTTTCTCCTCCTCACGGGGAGGCTGGAGAAGCAGCACTGTCCTACTGAAGAGCAAAAAGCCTGGTGGAGAACAGGCGGTCTGATACTTATATGGGTAGAGTGAAAGTATCCGTTAATTTCACCCCTGTCCTCTCTCCTGAGTTTTTATGAGGTAGAATGTGGATTTAATTTGAAATTTTTTTTTGCATTGTGATGTTTAGATGCTTGATTGAAAATACTGAATTAAATTAGTTTAAATTAAAACTATTAATTTAAATTAATAGTTCTGGTGATTACTATTATTATTGTGTATGAGTGCTTGTCTTATTTATTTTTTCAAACATTGTGCTATGCTATAAAATTTAATTAGGTTCCTCAGACAGATGGTAGACTCTTTTGTGGGGCTTAAAAATGCAAGGACAGCCTGGCCGGTGTGTAACTCGGCGAGTGGACGGACACAGAGGCATGTTGTCAGCAATGAGGAGAATCCGTATGTTTGCAGGAGCTGAGCTGCAGCAGAATAAAATGCTACTTTGCTGGAATATAAAAATAACATTTCTAGCTACAGGTAGAAGCTCTGTTCCAAGGACCACGGCAATATCTGCAAAGAGAGGGAACTTTAGTTTTGTTGGAGAGTAACAGCTTAAGAACAAACCTTAAGTATGTGGTTAAGTTAGTGTGACTCTACAGAATAAAGGGGCGATGGGTCTGCCTGGGTACCAATGTCCAGGCAGGCGCTCTGCCATCTCTCTCTCTGGGTGCTTGCCTGCCTGGGCCAGGCGAAATCCATCCTGCAGGGCAGGTTGCTGCTCCAGTTAGATTTCCACTGTTCTTTGCCCAAGAACAAATTCCTAGAGGTTAACCATTGCCGTTCAATCAAGTTGATGCCTTACATGCAGGGTTTTATATTTTTTCCCTAGAAAATTGAAGGTACAACAACTAGTATTCCCAATCAACACAATGTTTCTGATTTCTGCTCTATACAAGAACTGATCAAAAATAGAGTGATGGCTTAAAATATAATTACTAAAGTAGAAGACACACAGCCACTAACGGTCTTCAAAATTCACTGCCGAGTGCCACCCAATGGCAGGCAGGCTCATGAAAACATTGCCATGTGCCCACACCCACTTATTCACTGGCTCTCCCGCTGTGCCAACTTCAGGCTTTTCTCTAGAGCCAAAATGACCATGAAAGGTAGTGTTTTGAACTGAATCAGGACAATGAGAGCACCCCGGCAATGCAACTAAAGATGCCCAGGAAAGTGGACTTTGGAAAGGGGCAAGAATGTTGGCAGGAGCATGCGCAAAGCCAGGGATTAATGACAAAGGATCCGCCTATTTACAGCTTCCCAAGAGCTGGGATAAGTGGTGCACGCCACCATGCCTAGTCTCAATTGCCCTCTCAGTGTGTCTGGGGGCGGGGGCAGGGCCTACATGCCAGGCCTGGGGATGGAACCCCTGGTCCCTGGGCCTGCTTGCAGGCACTTCAATCTGCTGAGCTCTTTGGCCGGCCCTCAGCAATGGTCTCGATGCATCATTTTTAACATTAAATAGAGCTCTTACAATATCACTGGCACTTGGCTTGAAGTGCTATGAAAGAGCTGCTCCCCCACTGTAACATTTCCTGCTGTTAGTCTGAATGCTTCGTGGCTTAAGCTATGTTGATCAGCCATGGTGAAAGGTGTCATTATCTCTGTGTTTGAGTTAACACATTTTCAAAACCGCCTGACTTCGTTTCCAAGCTAAGAAAATGCGACTGGCTCTAACGTGTTTGTGGCTGATCCCAGTGGGAGCCCTGCTCTCTGGGTGCAGAGAGAGGCGATGGTTAGGCCCTGTCTTCTGCCAGCCCACGCAGCAAACCCAAAAGCCATGGTGAGAGTTCCCTGCACGACTCGCCATCTCGGGGCGGCCACATTGGAGCTTCCTGGGCCACGCTCATCGGGGTGGCAGAATCTGTTCCCCACACCCAGGCAGTGCTTGGGACCTGTGGAGACTGCCTTGTGCTCCTCCTGCCCCGCTGACCATCTGTGGACGCCCTTCCTTCAGTGTAAGAAGACCGAGGCCTGCGGGGTCTACCTTCTCTGTAGAAGAGAGCTTGATTCTTACATACTTGTCCCATTATATTTTATTTTTTAGTAGAAACCTTACAGAACTCCTTTACCTCAGCACATATCACATGAAGGTGACTCACTGGCATCAGCAGATGGTTAGGAGGCGCCGCTTAACGGGGGACAGAAGGTGTCATGCAGCCATACAATGGGAGATCAATTTTCAGATCTTACACTGCAAAAGCAATTCCCCCTTCTCTCCCCAAATGGTAAGCTCAGAGAATAACTAAACTTTATAACAGTATTATAGAAAGCAAAATATCATTTAATACAACTTGAAGCTGCTATAAATCAAATATGGTATCATAACTATACATAGGGTCAAGAGCAAGGGCAAAATGTTCGATAGAGTTATGAAGTCCCTATCAGGTCTCTGTTGTCAGCTTTAAAGGGCTCAGCTTTCTTACAATCAACCAAAAATCCAATGTGGCCCCTCCTCTCTCCCCAACTTTCTCAATCTATACGAGTCATCAAGCTGTTTGAAAGAGATATAACCACTCAAGAACACAAGGTCAGTTTTACATGTAGGCAAGGAGGTTTAATAAAAATGGTAGCCCAGCGCTCTCCAGCAGCCAGTTCACCAGGAAGGAGAAAAGAAAACTTAAAAACTCTGCGTCGGGGTGTTTTTAATCATCAGAATACTTGCTACGGCCTTATCTCCTTCTACTGAACAGCCCAGTATTTTATTCCAAGAGATCTTATGCTTCTTAAAAGCTCATTTGTTCTTTGGATAAAATTACATTTTAGTTTTAAAGCTCAATGAAAACATCAATAATAATTTATGGAGGGTTTTATATTAGTTAATTACTGTGTTAAGTTCTATAGGTGAATTAATTCTCAGGCTGACCTGAGGAAGTAGAACAGGTCTTTCTGGTGCTCTATAATTAAGTGAAAGAGAATCCACTCCACTCACCATAAGAATAGATTAAATGTCTTAGTTAATTAGCAAAGGATAAAGTAATGTCTCTCAAAAAGGACTACTGTGGCCTGTCCTGGGTAGACTTTCCTGGCCTCTGCTCCTTGAGAAAGTCACCAGAAAGGCTATAGCTACACACACCCCTCGCTCCATTTCATCAGCCTCCCCAAATAATCATGTCTTTCCCACCAGTAATTATGATTTTCCAAATTCCATGCTCTGACAATTACAGGAGATGATAGAATAATGCATCTTTCTAATAATGCATCCTTTGAAAATAGGATCATGAACTCCTTTAATTATACAGTGAAAGAAAAATACAATTCAGCTTCAGTTTAAGGGTTAGGGTGAAGTAAGATCTGGGTTTGTGAAGAATGAGAGAATAATTTGCAGTATAAAATTAAGAAACTGAAGTAGAAAGATTTATTAGTATAATATTGGAAGCCATCATAATCTAAGTATGACTTTCTAGATTAATGGATGAATTAAATAAGAATTCTTGGACTTAAGATTTTAGAATGTGGAACTATCCTGTTGTATATAGGGAGTATCTTAAGGAAAATCTTTATTGATAGGTTCTGTTCATAGTGTAAATTGCTAAAATCATTGTGGTAGTCATCTAATATGGCCGATGCCCTTAAAACAAAGGCCTCTGCTCCCAAGACCACCTACCCCTTCTTCTCCAACTTAGCCCAGGACATAATTTACTTTCACCCTTCCCACAACCTCAGGGAAGACCCCCAGTTAGCTTCCTCAGGTATATCTAGATATCCTCTGCAAACTCCACCCCTGGCAAAAGGCCATAAAAGCCTCAGCCTCCCCTTTGTCTAGTTGAGAGAGAGAGAGAGAGAGACAGACAGACAGACAGACAGACAGACAGACAGACATATATTTCCTCATCCGTCCCCACACTCTCCCATGTCCTCGAAGAGAATAAAGCCCCTTTCCCTTTCTCCTTCTGCCTGTTTCTCTGCTGCGCCAAGAACCTATCATTTATTGTAGTTTTTCTCCATCAAAGTAGCTTCCATCTCCTCTGGAGATACCCACATGACTCTGAGACACAGCAGGCACTAACCTTTGTTGGAACTACATTGGTACAGCTGCCCGAGCAGGAAGGGTAAGGTTGTATGGTATTTGCATACATAGAGGCAGAAACAGAGAGACAGGTAGAGGGAGCTACACATTGGTACCCAGACTTACACAGATAAGCTTCCTAGTGCTAAATATAGGGACATAAACGGTGCTTCTTTTCCCGGGAAAAGATACTCATCCAATAAAGGACCTAAGGTGCACTAATCCAGCACTAGCTATATGTGTTCAGACTTAAATATAAATTAAAGCTTATCTCCCCAACTGTGCTAGCCACACGTGTGCTAACTGCATATGTCTAGTGATGTCATAATAGCCACACAAATATAGTACTCTCCTTTTGTTATTGGAAATTCTGTTGGAAAATTCTGGTCCAGAAGTTAAGGAGATACCTTTTAAAAGTGTGTTTAAGTAGAGCTCATTAGCTTTATCATTGCAGTGAAGTCTTCCCCGAACCAATTTCTGTTGAAGATCACTAAAAACAAGCAATTTTATTATGCTATCCACACAGTGATTCCATTTCTAATTAGAAGTTGATGAAGTTCTTTCGTTTACTACAGATCATTTCTACCAGCTTTCCTGCTGCATTAAGAAGTTAAATTATCTCACAAAAGATAACAAAAGGCAGGGAATTACTCAACAGTCTAGAAAAATAAAAACATATGTGCAGGGTGTGTGTGTGTGTGTGTGTGTGTGTGTGCACATGCATGCAGTATATAGTTTTGTGTTGACTGAAAGTTGAGAACTGTGTATTTCTGTATCATAAAGTGTGAGGTGGGGTGTACTGTGCTTATCTCTCCTGGCTTACCAAGAAGAGTCAAGCCCAGGGCTTTTGACTTGCTAAAGGGAATCAGTAGAGATTTCTTAAAGAAATTCCCCAAAGCAAAGACTTACTGATAACTCACAAGAATTCCGTCACAAGGGGCAGTTGTTCACATTTCAGCGGGCAAATCACGTGACCTGACTAAATGTGCCATCAAGTGGGTTGATGAAATACAACGTAGGCCTCCCACAGGGAGCAGCAGCAGATACAATCATGTAATTGGGCTGGTTTGCAACTTGCAATCACCCTGCTTCAGCCTGGAGTCAGGAGGCCAGAGGACAGGGAGCGGCCTTGACTCAGGGCTAGAGAAATGGAGAGAGAAGGCCTATGCTACACCTTTTCGGTCTCATGCTGTTCAGGCCTTCAGTAAGCTAGAAGCTGCTGCCCGTGTTGGGGAATGGAAGATCTTCCCTTGGTCCTCTGAGTTAAATGCTGGTTCCTTCCAAAATCACCCTCAGAATAAACCCAGAAATGTTTTACCTAACTCAAGCTGTCATATAAAACTAACCACCCTCCCTCTGCCATAGATCCTGTTATAATGCAGCTGGCTCTGAGGCAATATTTTTATCTCTGACTAGAAAAGGAAGTCTCATTTTTAGAACATCTGAGAGATGTGGCTCTCCATCACTTTGAGCAGGAGGCCTCAGTGGCTTAGGCCTCTGCTAGCTGCCTGCCTCGGTCACCCTGGTTGGCCTCCCGATCCCTCTAAATCTGTGAAATGAATATGAATTAGAGGAGACGTGTTCCTCACTCTCCTTAGATGAGCTGCAGAGGATTTCACCTGGAGGGACAAACCTGTCACTAATGACCTGGGTGTTTGGAACAAAAGTTGTTACTTAGGGTCCCTAGGCCAGGCCAGGGGTAACTGCCTCTGTGTTGGTCAAGCAACAGAACCAGGCCTCTGACACCCAGAATTAAGGGAGGAAAGGTTTGTATAGCTCACAGTTGGTAGAGGTTTCAGTCCATACTCAGCTGGCTCCAAGGCAAAGCGGTACATGGCAGAGGACAGCCGTTCAAGGAGGCTGAAAACAGGAAAAGCAGCAGAGTGAAAAGGAGCAGCGGCTGCAGCAGCAGCAGCAGAGGTAGAGGGCAAGCCATCTCCTAGTCTGCATTGCATGCAGGCTACCTACTCCCTCCAGGCCAAGTACAACACTTACACCCATAGTTCCAACACTGGATCATCAATCACAACCTCTAGAAAGTCCCCCCATGACTGTACAAGGCTGTGGGGGGACAATTACACACAAACCATAACAAATTGAAACACACCTAGTCCTAAGATATGGAATATCTCAACTGAAAGCTAGCCCCTGGCAGCTGACAGAGGCTGTCATGCCTGGGCACCTGAAAGCCCATCTTTTAAAAGAAATGCCTAAGCTGGATGTGGTGGTGCACACCTGTAATCCCAGCACTTGGGAGGCTGAGGCAGGAGGATCAGTGCGAGCTCGAGACCAGCCTGGGCTACAAAAGTGAGCTCAAGGCCAGCCTGAACTGCATAGTGAGACTCTGTCTCAAAACAAACAAATAAATAAATAAATAAAATTAAAAATATATAAATAAAAAGAAAGGCTACCTACCCCCACCATGGTTGGGTCTGATGGTGCATCCCTAACTAGGCCACCTTTATGGAAATTTGTACTGTATCATTTCTTACCATTTCAAGCAGAAATATGTACCAGTCTATGTGGCTTCTGGCCAAACGACCCCTGTAAGACTGAAACATCTTTCCTCAAATGAATTAGTATTCTCAGTTTTTATATCGCTAGAGCAGTGTCCAGGATTTAAAATAGCAATTTAAATTTAAAATCACGTCTTGCTGTGCACTGTAACTGGAAATGTAAATATCTTTATATTGGCTAGCTGAAATGGCAGAAAAGCTGATAAAGTTTTATCTTTATTTATTTTATGTGTTCGCTACAGGGTCTCCCTACACAGCTCAGACTCATAGTGATCCTCCTGTCTCATCCTCCCTAGCGCTGGGATGGCAGGCGTGCGCCCGTTATGGTTTGTGTCTAGTTGTCCCCCTCCAAAGCCTCCTGTAAGTCATGGGGCAGACACAGCACCGTGAGCAGAGGGTCGCTTGAGGGGTGGGGCCAGAGCGCCAGGGCAGGGCTCGGGGGTGGGGCCAGAGGACGTGGCGGGGCCAGAGAGGCTGGAACCTTTAAACAAATCTTGCGCTGCCCCTCAGGCCAGTAACCTCCCTTGGAGGTGTCGAAAGGGTCATCCTCGACACAGCAGCACCCAGCCTCTCTCCTGGATCCTGTGGAGTGGGGGCAGTGTCTGCGATTGAGGCCGTCTCAGGCAGACAGGACATGTTTGTTAGGACAAAGGCACTGACTCTGAGCAAATGAGACTGCGAGGTCCTCCTATGTAATTCAGGCTACTTTAAACTATGAAACCTCCAGTAACTGTGACCTGGATAAACCTTTCCTTCCCTCATTTTGAGTGTCGGGTGTTTGTCCCAGCAAAGAGAGAAGAGTAACTAAGATAGCCACCACCCCCAGTTTCAGTGGCCGGCACAACACGCGCTACCTGGGATTGAACCAGGCCCTTACACTCGCCAGGCAGGTGCTTAAATCACTGAGCTATGCCCCCAGGCCCAGAGATTTCCCTTTAATACCAACAGTTCTACAGCATCGAGCTGTGGCTGGGCAGAGGCAGTTACATGCTGCTGGTCAAGCAGCAGGAATTGTGGCCCTATCATGTGCCTTTTGGGAGAACTTGTTTTCCAGGATACTCATCCCAACTGGGGTCACTGAGAAGGGCGCAGAAGAGTGGGCTTAATTTTAAAGAAAGAATGAATCCTCTCCCTCATTTATTATTCCAAACTGGAAAACCAAGTCGAGAATTAAAGGCTTCTCTCTAATCCTCATTCCTATCTGTAACTACTTCAGTCTTAAAAGCCTGATTACAGACCTTGGTATCCTGTAACCATGGGGAGTCTAACCATAGAATGGGTCGTGACCAATCTCTGTCCTGTAGAATGCCGCTATCTTTGGTAAAGAACAACCCTAACCCTAAATTCTGATAGGGATTTAGAAGAGAGTTTCAAACTACGGGGAAAGTAGTCGTTGTGCTGTACCACAAACAGATCAATGTGATTCATGTGCTGAGACTTCCCTGTGGAGTCTTAGGCAATTAAGAATTGGAGGCCCTTAATTAGGATGAAAGGGACCCTGATGGTGGGTGGTAGGCTGACAGGTTCCAGAGGTTCTCTGTGCTCTGGAGGAGCTGGGCAGTCCCTGCTGTACTACCCCTAAGGCAGCGTGGAAGCTCTCCTTACCATGCGCTTTAATCATGCCCACCTGTCCATGTGTTCACTGGGCTCAGGACTCTGTTTCTCCTGGTGCAGTCTGGGGTGTGTTCAGGGGGTAAATGGCCCTCCTTTCTTCTGGCAGAGCTGAAGGAGGCGTGCTGGACACAGCGCCTTCCAGAGCTGGCAGTGGACTTGCACCCAGCCTAAGCTGAGTCAAAGTGCTGCTTCTACCCTGCTCCCTACAAATGCCTCCTCTCGTGTCTATAGTCTCCGCTTTGCAGCTGAACAGAATACAGGTCACCCTTTCCATTTAGGACAATGATGACAAACCTGTCAGAGCTTCCAGTGATGGTAGCCCACCGCAGCACACGGGCCACAGGGCCGGCTGCCACCCGTGGCTTAGGCCGACCTCCCTGGAGCTCCCTACCTAACCCTCTCCTATTCTTTGGAGGATAGGAAGCTCCAGCCAGGCTCCTGCATCCCAGCCTCTAGCTTTCATTCTAGATGCAGTTGGGCTCTCCCTAATAGGATTTTTCACTCCTTAAGAACCAAACACAGTGCTAGCAAGGGCTTTCGCTAACATGGACTCAAGGTGAGAGGTATTTAAGAAACTTCCTGTTTAGAACGTAAGAGAGTAAATATCTAAGAGAAAATAACAGAGTCGGACTCACTACTAGACAGTTTTCTGGTGACAGCTACAAATAGTGGACTACATCTGGAAAACTTAAAATGTTCTTTTAAATAGAAACCTAAAAGATTGGATGAGGTACGTATGTGGGAGAGAGTATGGCATAAGAATTAAGACATCTGAAAAAAAGAATTAAAATATGTGCAAAATGGAACAAGAAATAGAAATAATCTGGATATGCCAGACCAGTGGCAACGCACCACCTAACCCCTCCTTTGGTATACTAAAAATTAAACAGGAACCTGAGATTTTCAGGTCTTCTGCAGTATCCACAGATTTTATTCTGCTTGAAGATATTTTCTTTACCAAATTTCTGAAGCAATCTAGAACTAGTACTGACCTTTCTAGCTTTATTTCCTATACTACTGTTATTTCCTGGATTATTCTGCGGGCATTTATTTTCTTGCCTTCAGGCGAGAATTTTACCTAAATATTAACACAAGTGAGTGGAGCCTGGTTTTTCTTAAACTTTCTCATCCTGTCTTTTACAAGGCCATATATTATTTTTATTCTGTTGCAAGGCATTAATATCTTTTGTGCTATTTGCAATAATTTTCTGTAGAAAAGGAAACTTAAGACAGTGATGCTTCTATGAAATGAAAATTTCAAAGACATTGGTTTCTTGGATCTGTTGCTACAATTTTAAAATAGGAATGTTATACCCAGGAAAATATGTGGTGTGGGAGTAGGACATATTTTAACAGTGTGGGCTTGTGCAAAATTTCCCAAAATATTTTTGTTTTCTCTTTTTTTTCCCTTTAAAAATTTTTTTGACAGGAAAATATTTGTGTATGTCAATTTTCTTCCTATTTATTTTTCCTCATTGTCCCTTGGTGTTAGCGGCCCTACACATTTAATTCGAGAATATTTTTCTGGTTGAAATCCGCAGAGATGGCAACATCACATAGGTTTATTTAACCGTGTGCTGAACAGAATCCAGGAAGCAGGAAAATGCCATTAGCAGAACTCAGGAAGAAATCGTTAAAAGCATGATCAGCTGCACCCCACGCATGGAGGACAAGAGCTGGCGCCTCTCTCCTTCCGCAGAGGGAGCGGTGATAGGAACAGAATGTTAGGGGGCTGCGTGCTCCCAGGGGATCAATGAAGCCACAGCAGTGACAGGGACGGGAGAGACCAGGGTGCCTGGAGCTGTCTGGCCCTGAAGCTGATGGAGCAGGCCCAGGCCAACGCCCCCGGGCCCCAACCTGTTCCCACAGCTTGCAAACTCGCTGCAGAACTCGCCCCTTTAGCACTTGGGTATTCCAGTCATTAGATCCAAAGATAAGCTCAGCAGCTATTTAAAAAAAAACAGCAGGGCCAGCTCTTCCCCGGTGGCTGTTCACATTGATCTGCTTCCTAGATTGATCGCTTTTGGCATCTGCAACCCTCCAGAACAACAGGGGGAGAATACAGTGGCTGGGCCAAGTTTGCAAATGATGAATGAAAGTGGAAGACACATTTGGTGTCACACCAAGTGGCCCGGGATGACAGCGCTTAGGAGGAGGAACAGCTGGATTTGAGTTTTTAAATGGGGGAAACTGCGGCACTGGGAGGGGTCTGCAAGGGAGATTAAGACTTAGGAGACAGGAGTGGGTGGCCACCAGTGGTCGTGACGCCCTGCTCTGGCCGGATGTCAGAGGATTTTTACCCCTCTGGAACGCAGAGCCGCACCTCAGCTGGCCTCAGGGGCCCTGTGATAAGGCGCAGCCCAAGGCTTTGTATTTATTGTGGGGATTTTGTACAACTGTATTGTCCAATAAATCTCATGTGATGCTTTTCATGGAGTTATCAGGGAGAAATTCCTCATAGACCTTAAAGACAGGAAAAAATATGTTCTCCAGAGAATGGGCAGTGTTTCTCCTTTACAGAGACGGAATGCTGTGATTAGCCGGGCTTTCCTGCTGCTTTAAACCCTGCAGTGGGGCAAGTTTAGGATAGAACCTCCATGTGGGCTGGCGGCTGCGCTTCTAGTGCCCGCTTTATTTCGCTTTCTAGTATTTGGTTTTGTTTGGTTTGGTTTGGTTTTCTCTCTTTCCTCCTATCATGTACATGTGTTTTGCAGTGAGACAGAGAAGAAACAGTAAGTACATATTTTAAGTGATGATAAAGTGTCCTTTAAAAATTTGCCCATGTGACACCACAATTATGAAAGGAAATAATCTTAATTTTTGAGACACAAACTGAAATGTAGCTGGGAATGAGATCACGTGAGACCATGCTCTGCTTTCAAATGTCCCAGCAATAGCAAAAGGAACAGAAAAATGGAGGGAAGAATTTTGAGGGGCTGGCAAGATGGCTCAGTGGTCTAAAGCGCCTGCTTAGGCAAGCTTAGGAGACAACAGGGACCACGGTTCAATCCCCGGCACCGCATGCTGCTCCATTCCCACGCCCAGGGCAGGCTGAGTTGGCCATAATATACATATATATATATATATATATATATATATATATATATATATATATATATGAATTTTGAAAATTGTGGAACATGGGTGGTTTTGTTTTGTTTACTGTTTTCCACTTAAATTCTCAGTTGGAAAATGCTTTCTACTGGAGTCAAATTTGTGGTACCACGAATCCAAGCTTTTTGTTATCCTGACAGTTTATTTGGTTTCCATAAAATAAGTTGGTGTTTCCTTTTCATCGATAAACTCTTTTTCAACTGATCTGGCTGTTTCCTTTTTCTTTTGCTGCCCTCTCAGTTGAAGCTCAAGTCACAAAATCCAACACGAAGTGCAGGTAGCAAACTGAACACCCACCCCCCAGGCTGCTTCTGGGGTACCCAGCTACAGGAGGAGCCAGTCCTGGTACCGCGAGCAGTGTTTCACTTTCCCCTTCATTTTACAGATTTCCCCCTCCAGATCTTCCTTTGAAGTTTCCATTTCTTTTCCCCCACGTGATCCAGATTCCACAACCTAAAGAAACATGTAGGGTACACAAGCTTGCAAAAATCAATGCCTATGTCACCTCGGCCTCCTAGGTCCTCATGCTATTGTGTTTGGTCACCTTCTCTAGTTGAGGTTCCACCAACCACTTGTTTGCCACTCCGTGTGACTTAGGATTTTCAGACAAGGATTGGGATCTAAATAAGTGCTGGGGGGCAGAGGGGCAAACAGTTCAGCGGATTAAGGAGCTTGCAAGCAGGAGCAGCGGCCAGTGAAGGGTTCAGTTCTTGGGCCTGTAGTGCCTCCCGGGGCGCACTGAGAGAGCGATTGAGACTGGGCATGGTGATGTGCACCTGTACTCCCAGCTCTAGGGAAGCTGTAAACAGGCGGATAACTACGAGTCCAATCTAGTAGTGAGACTCTGAACACCCTGTCCCTGTAGACCCTGTGCCCCACCCAAAAAAATACAAAAAAACAAGTGCTGGGAAGAACATATCTTCATTAAAATATGCATTTGCAAAGTCCAGCACAGGCGCTGAGCTGCCTTCTACAGCGCACGGTTATGCTAAAATATTTATCAGATAGTCTTGTCAGGCCACCGAGGAGAACCCGGAGGAGTGAAGTGACGTCATCCGCTCTCTTTCTGCCTCTTGCTGATATCATGGTTGGCACAGTGCACCTCACATAGGCCCCAAGAGTACGGGGACCCCGTCCTTTCAGGAGTTTTCATGAAACGCTCCAGGCTGACCTCTGAACCCTGGATGCCTATTTTCCCCCTTAACACCTGCACAATCCGGAAGCATCCATAAGCATTGCATCTCAAGACGGTGACATTTTCTGACTGTAACCTTCCCCACGATGCCAGCCCTACCGCTGCTGAGCACCAAATGTCCTGATGGTTGTTCTTCTTATCCGCTAACTTTTCGCTTTCTAATTCTACACGTTTTTTTTCTGGGTACAACTTTAGAGAGGAGTCTGAAAGTGTTCTTCGTAAGCACTACAGTGTCCTATTTCATTTTTAGAACACGGTGCCAGGCACACGGCTGATTGGTAAGACCCGAGAAACATCAGGTTGGACGGCAGAAATTGCCACGCGCGGGCGCGCACACCTCAGCAGACAGCGATCTGGTTCTGCTCATTTCGCTCGTTGCAATTTCCCTTCCAGCTGGAGGGCAGGCAGCCTGCGCCAGCCGGGCATCTCTGCGCGCCTGCTGGCTTCCTGCGCCTGCCGGGTGCTGGTGAGTCGTGACAGGGAGAGCAGGAGAGCCGCAGGAGCCGGGCTGGCACCTCGTCGCGTGCCAGACACGAGGCAGGCCTGCGGCCCCTGCTCTGTTCGGGGAACTCTCTGGCGCCTACGTCACCTGGCTCTAGTCCCTCTTCTTGCATTGCTGCGTGGAATGCAAGTGCCCTGAAACCCAAAGGATTTTGCCTATCTCAAATTTTACAACTCTGTCGTCCTAGGCCATGTTTCTAATACTGGGGTGGATGCACATGAATGGAAAACCAGAAGGCACTGGCTGGGTCCATTTTACTTAGTGCTAAAGAATTTAAATCATGTTGTTATATAACAGGAAACATAAGTATGTTATGGAGCAGGGCTGGGGAAATAGCTCCGTGGCACAAATGCCTGCCTGGCAAGTGCAAGGTCGTGAGTTTGAACCCCAGTCCCGCAAAAAAAAAAAAAAAAAAAATGTTATGGAGTTAACTGCAGAAGTCACATGCCATCTCAAGTTCAGTCTGTCACTTGAGAGGACTGTCTGCCTGTGTAGCTTTCCCAGCCCGAGCTGCTGCTGCAGGGAGACCAGAGGACAGCTGGAGGGTCCCAGCCACCCACGCTGGGGGGTGACAGTGTAAAACGGGTGCGTTACAGAATGCACAAACCTCGGTGGAATGTGTGTGATGTATGTGGGTGACAAAGGTGTTTTGTTAAAAAACAAAACCAAATAGCTAATAGCTCTGAGCTCCTACGATGGGCATGTCCAGGCTCAGGTACGTGTACCCAGGCCAGGGGTTGGTACGTGCCCGCCTGCAGGCCACCCTGGAGCACACCCTCGCCAGGTCGCTGCAGAGCAGGTCTGCAGCTGCGTCCTGCAGGGCGGCGGCCTAGAGTCAGTGCGCGACACGGTGGCCCACAGAGCCGCAGTTTCTGACGCAGCTGCTCCCAGAAGTGGCTCACGGTCCCGGCGCCGCTGCCTCGCGTTCACATAACGCGCTTACAAGAAAGATTCTGTGGACTCCATTTCTCTGAAGAGAACATGCAAAGCCCACCAAGTTTATTGAACTCAGAAACAAACAACAAATAAGCAGCAGAGCAGGGAGCCAGATTTATTCATCTGATTTCCAAACCCATAGATCTGTCTTTCAAAATTGAGATATAGTTTTTGTGTATATTTTCTATGGTAAATTATGGTAATTCTATACATGTATATGATGTCTAATAATCAAATCAGGATAGTAAGAATTTTCAGCTCGTCAACCATTAAATTCTTTTGTTAGAAATTTTGTCTATGTCTATCATTTTGGAATATGGATTGTCTTAACCAGTAATAACCCCGTTGTGTTAAAGAAAAATCAGGATTGATCTCCACACTCTGGCTGTTCCTTGTTAGACTTCTGGCCTCTCCTTTCTGCTACCCTTCTTGGAGTTCTCAATTATTCTGGGAGATCAATTTGTTAGCTGCAGATGATATTTGTCTTTCCATGTCTGGTTTATTTCACTTAATGACCTCTATTTCTGCCCACCTTGCTACAAATGGTAGGGCTCTGTTCTTTTTCATGGCC
>PVKN010020532.1:0-15894 GCA_004027915.1 Capromys pilorides
AAATATTTGAAATGTACTACTAATGTGTTTTGAAACTGTCACATTAAAAGTAATAAAAGTAATAAAAAGTAAAAAAAAATAAAAGTAATAAAAAATAAAAATTCTAGTTTTTATGTTTTTGCAATAAACACTAATACTCATATTTGGTTATTAATAATAATACAACAAAGACTTGGAAACCAAAGATGTTACCAAAAATTGCTTCAGGTGTTTTTAACTAATTCCAAACTTAGGTGATTGGATGGCACAAGCCACTGATTCGAAATATTTTTTAAAATTTTGCCTCTGACATTCTTGGGGGATGGTTTAAAAAGTAAATCTTCAGTTTTTCTTTTCTTTAACTGAAATGATAAGTTCTGTTATGATTTAAAAGGAAAAATGATACTGATCATGTTACCCCAAATGAAGAGGCACACCCGCTTTCACAACTCATTCTGTTCTTGTCGTGTAAGGAAACAGCAGGCTGCGAAGCTTCTCCAGGCTCTGCAGAGAGGAAGTTGGAGCTCAGAACCAGAAGCCCCGGAGTGCTTCAGGGTGCCGAGGACTTGAGGTTGAAGGGCTTTGGAAGGTCTTCCCGGAGGGCCCCTCTTCTGTTCCAGACAGGGCAGAGTGCTGCACAGAGAATCTACTCACAGCCTGGAGGAGTCTCTTTCCTCACCTTATCAAGGGCCACTGTCGCTTGTCCAGCCCAAGGTCTACAAGGCCGTCATTCTTCAGATTCAAGCACAAAAACAGAAAGCTTTCCCCCAATTGTGGGGGCTTCCCTTTTCTGTTCTTGCAGATCAGGTGCAGCTTTAGGTAAATTTGCTCACTGTGGCTCTTTTTGACTTCTGTTCTGTTACAGGGGCACCAGCTATGACCCTTAAGATGGGTGAGAAGGAATTCTCTGTCCCTTCAGAACTGAGCAGAGTCCTGATTCTGCCATGAACCAGTCCCTTGGTGCCAGTGGGCATCTGTTTTTCCCAGGCCTTGATGTCCATCTGTCGAATTCAGTGGTTGCCCAACAGCCTACAGGTGGAGCATGCTGGGCTTTGCGTGCTCTTGTCCACATTTCAGTGGCGTGACCCTGCTCAAGATGGCTTTACCTGTGCAGGAATTGTGTGTCAGTCAGTTGAGTTCACTGCAAACTTAATCGTTTAAAAGAGCAAATAGACATTTCACTGCCACAGGCATCCAAGACACCAAGTCCTGCTGGGTCCGCGCTGCTTTAATTGGCAGCTCCAGGTGGCTTATTTGTGATGTCCTCCTGAGACTCCCAGCAATCCAGTGTCCTCCTGTACAGATGAGACTGATTCAATAATTCACGATCTCACAGCAGCCCCTGACCAGTTAATCTCTAGTGGAACTCAGGGCAGCGATCCGGGATGAAAGCAGAGGTTTGCAGGTTTCCCTAAGCCAAACAAGCCAGAATTCCTCATTTTGTTAATGTGATTTTGTAGTAGCTGTCAGCTTTCTTCATCATCAACAGAAGAATTTTTAAACACACAGTACTAAGAGGAAATAGAGATATTTCGATGTGATCTTACAAGACTCTAAATCAGATTCGATGAAAAGGACATAACCTTGTTCTTTATAGTGACTGAGGAGTTTTGCATCATTAATAAGATTGATTATTTCAGTTCTGGGCTTTGAACTCAGGACCTCACTCATAAGGGTGCCACCTTCAGATGGCTTTTTGAAGATATTTCATGTATATTTCAAACGAAGCCAAATAACTTTATTACATACAAACACAGCTTGTTTTTTCCTGCTAATGTAACATTCAAAGCTTGTTAGTGACCCTGACCTTTAAGAGTAAACAAGCACGGAATGTAAAGAGAAAGAGCAAGTGTTTAAGACACTGGACCCTGCATTTTAAAAATCTGTGCATGCATGTATGTATGTATGTATGTATGTATTTGAACAGGGTCTTGCTACACAGCTCAGACTTGTAGTGACTCTCATGTTTTAGCCTCTGTGGCACTGGCATGATAAGCACGTGCCACCACATCTCCACACCTGGTTTTGGTGGCTGGCACAGCACACTTAGGGTTCTGAGGTTGGCCTGACATGCGGTACTAGAAATCAAGCCAAGGTCCTTGTGCTTGCTGGGAAAATATTTCGTTCTAATGAATTATATCACGGAAATATCTATGGCAATGTAAGTAAAATTGAGAATATATTATAAAGATCACCAAGGTGACTTGAAGGTCACCATAAAATGTCAATCAGTTACAGTTATGGAGCAATTGTGCTGTTGTTAAATAATTGGACAGTCGATAGACACAACGGGAAGCGCTCTGAGATAGTGCAGCAGTAGGCTGTGTACATGTGGCAAGGTTTTATCTCCATTTGCAACATTTTGGAAGAACTTTGTGTAATTGCTTTCTGTTGTGGTTTGTGTCTTTATGTCCCCCCCACTCCCCCGCAAAGCCTCATGTACCTTTAGAGGGGGCTTTTAGGAGTCACTGACTCTAGACTGTGTGGTTGACTCACGGTTCAATGCCAGGGTTAAGGGTGAGCGACTGCTGGATCAGCCCACTGACTGGACTGGCACCGCCCCAGCCCAGTGAACTTGGTACATTCTATGAGACAGAAGGAGAGAACAGCAACTAGGACAAAATTTGGTAGTAGACAAGTGGGGTCACGGTTGTGAGTATGCCTGACCATGTGGTTCAGGAACCTTTAGAAATGGTTTGTGGAAAGAGTTTGGAAAAGTTTGGCAATGCCAAAAAAAGTAGTACTGGAAAAAGTCTTAGGTTACACCAGATGGGAGATTCTGCTCAGAGTTTAGAAGACCGGAAAGCAGGAAAGACCAGGCCCAAGAGGTTTCTGCCTTGGCTGTTAGACTCCAGAGATGTGTGCTTCCACTTGGCGGACTGTTTGTCTGCATGTTTATTCTGTCCAGAGATTCGGAGGGTGAGATCAAGGGTGGCAAACTGATCCATCTGTCAGAAAAAAATTCAAGGCGGTCTTATGTTGAGGCTTTGTCAAGCCTACTGCTGGGGGCTTCTGGCCAGATTTATGTGGAGAATCAGAAGGAAAGAGGCCAGCAGAATGCTTTAAAACACTTTGAATGTGGCCCGAAGGAAGCTCCAGTAAAGCTGTGGACTTTGTAGATAGAGCACAGGAGATCTTGGTCACTGAGAAGAAACAGAAAGGGAAGGACCGCCTAAGGGTGTCACACGAAGCAACAGCACCCCACCCTCTGCAGCTCTGAAATTTCAAAAGTAGTGAAAGACCGCTTTCAGAAGAAGGCCCCAGAGCACCAGGTTTCAGAATGGTGATGCCTAGAGAATTTGTTTTTCAGGATTTGCTTTACAGGCACTGGTCCTTACAACCAAAGGGGCAGGAAGCCTGCTTAGGGCTCCTCCTGGAAGCAGACCTGGGCTTCATCCAAGTGGTTCTGAAGTGTACGCAGAAAGCAAGAGCTGTGGGGTTAAGAAGGTGTCCATCTGATTCCAGAAAGCCTGGGAGGCCAGAAAGTAGGCTTCAAAGAGGGCAGTGTATTAAGCTGTTGGTGTGAAGCCAAAGATGCACAGGAGACGCCAGAAGTCAGGGGAAGACAGGAGTGTGGGTCCTCTGAGAAGCACTACAAGGAGGAGTAGAGCTGGTCCAAGGGAAGAGCTAGGGGAGCTGGGAGCACCAGCAGCATTACAGGGTAGGGCCGCCCAAGCCCGTTGGGGATCACGGCTTGCTGCAGCTTGTCTGTGATGCTGCCCGGGAAACTACAGGAATTACCATTTGCCCTGCTGGATTAGGCTTGCTTTGGTCCCACTCCTTTGTAACTTTTAGAATGGAACTGTCTATCTTGTGCCAAAGAACGTTGGAAGCGTTTAGTTCCCTTTTCAGTTATGCAGGGGCTCACAGCCAAGAGTTGGCCTTCAGTCTCAGAGGAGATGTTGGACTTCAATTTCGCAGCACTGCTGAAACTGTCTGGACCTCAGCACCTCCTCGTGATGGACTGAGTGCCTTTCGCACTAAGGAACGTGTGCAAGTCTTTGGGGGACCCGGGGTAGAACGGGATGGGTGGTGTCTGGTTGTGTCCCCAAGCTCCATGCACTTTTAGATGGAGCTTTGTCAGAGGAGGCTAAATGTAGAAAATGTGGCTGATTCATGGTTAAATGCTAGGATTAAGGATGCTGGGATTAGAGCCAGGAGTGGTGGTGCACGCCTATAATCTCAGCATTTGGGAGGCTGAGGCAGGAGGATCGGTGTGAGTTTGAGACCAGCCTGGGCTACAAAAGTGAGCTCAAGGCCAGCCTGAACTGCATAGAGAGACCCTGTCTTAAAAAGACAAAAAAAAAAAAAAAAAAGGATGCTGGGATTAAGGGTGGGTGGCTTCTGGATCAATCTGCTAATTACACGGGCACCACCCTAGTGGCAGAGGACTGGATACACTATAATGAACAGAAAGAGGAAAAAGTAAGACACCTTCTGGTCTAATGCTCTGTGCATAGAAAATATTTGGTCAGAATTTTGCTTTCAGTTCTGCTTTGACAAAGGTGAAAAAAAACTTATTCATATCCAACAACATAACTTCATTTTTCAGTCTGCAGAGTTACTCTATTATTTTTCCTTCATTAAATGTGTTCAGGATTCCAGAACCAGCAGCGACATCTACCTTGGTAGAACCAGAGCTCGTGCATGGTGCCAGGCCAGCCGCCACCGAACGCTGCCTACGCTGGGAGGAGGCAGCAAAGCAGCCCATGAGGCGACCTCTGAAATGAGTTGGAGCACACCAGGACTGAGCATGGCTGCGCTGGGGACCAGGGCCCAGGAGCCTTGAGTTGCCCAACACTGACTCTCTCTCTCTCTCTCTCTCTCTCACACACACACACACACACACACACACACACACACACACACACACGCACTCCCTTCAGCAGTGGCCTGCAGGTTCTGCTATCCTGGCTTTCCCTGACTTCGTAGAGAAGTGTGGTGCCTACCCCAGGGCAGCCTTGGTTGATCTTGGCTCTTAAGACCTCCATTCTAGAGGCGGCTTGCTCTGCTCCCTGAAGGAACAAACGTCCAACCGACTCTGTGATCCCAGCACGTTGGCGGCTGAGGCAGGAGGACAACTGATCTTGGGGCCACCCTGGGCTACACAGGGAGTGCAAGGCCATCCTGAATACCCAGCGAGACCTTGCCTCAACGAACCAGACAATAAATAAATAAGTGGTAGAGTGCTTTCTTGCCATTCCAGTTGTTTGCTGGACGCTCTGAAAACGCCCTTTCCCGTGTAGGTGAGGGCCAGGAAAGGCCAGGCTCAGGTTACGTGAACATCTGTCTTCAGCCACTCCACAGTCCTTTCTTCTAATGACTCAAATGAGTATGCCTCAAAGACGGCAGCTGTAACTGGCCCCGAAAGCCAGCCAGATGAGGTGCCAGGGAGCAGGCAGCTGGGGGCTGGGGCGAGCTAGGGTGCAGGCGCTGCCTGAACTCACGCAGGTGCCAGTGGTTGGGGTTTCTAATTGGGTGGCCAACCCCCCGGGGCTGCGCCACGCCCCTCCTGGGCCTGGATTCTGCACCCAGGCACTGCGGTGCACGTGGTTTAAATATGGGTTGTGTTTTTAGGGTTCCTGTACTGTGGGCACTGTTGGGAGGTGCCGCAGGCTTGGAGCTGGGGCCTGAGGGAGGCCCCGTGGTGGCTGGGGTGGGGGTGGCTCTCTGCATCCTTTGGACAGGGTCGCTATGAAAGCTGCAACCTCAGCCCCTTCGCCCCTGCTCCTGGCCAGAGATGCAGCCTCTCGCTGTCCAGCAGGCAGCATCGGGAAGGGGGTCCTTGGGGAGCAGTGGTCTTCAACAGCCTCCTGGCTCCCCACTGCGGGAGTCCGGACTGCTTCACCTGCACTCTGATGAAGAACGCGGGCCGAGGGAAGGTTCTGAGCGAAGGCCCCCAGCAGGGAGTGGGAAACTGAGGCTGCACAGAAAGAGGAAGGCGGAGGAGAAGGCAGCACGAGGCGGGCATGGAGCTGCAGGGCTGTACACGCATGCAGCCGCTGCCTGGCGAGCGGGGCGCGCTCCGAAGCAGGGGAGGCTCGAAAGGATTTCCCAAGGGCCGGGGAACCGCTGCTCTCACGCTGATACGGATGAACTGCTTTCTAAAAATAGCTGCTTCCTGATTGGTGCAATCCAGGCCAATGAGGGTCTTAGCCTTTGTTTCTGGGTGGAAGAAACACCAGAGCCAAAGAGAGCCGGGAGAGGACAGCAAACGCGTGTCACAGTTTCACAAGGGCCGCCTTCCTCAGAGACAGAGCATATGATAAGCCTGAGGTAAGCGCACGGCCTTCAGCCACCACCAGGGTGTCCTACCTGCAGCCTCCTGTAACCCCCGACAGCACGAGCTCCAGGCGTTGCTGTCTGTACCGCAGGACGACGCCGAGGGTGGCCCTGCCCTCGGCTCTCTGCTTTGAACCCCAAGCCATGAGCTGCACTCCTCAATCTCTCAGCTCTCATCACAGTGTCTTGAAGCCGACTTGGTGTCCCCCGAGCACGCAGAAGAAGAAAAGCCGGCCATGCCCTTCCTGCCTCAGGCACCTGCGTTTCAGAAGGAGGCTTCCAGCTTTGGCTCTTCTGAGTCTCACTCCTGTTCCTGGGAGCTTCCCAGGCCTGGCTGCCGCTTACACGGGGCAGGCTGCTGCTCTAACGCCCACAGAATGGGACAATCAGCTCAGATTACCGGACATAGAGCACAGCAGGGTTGAACACTGCAGTGAGGACCCGTCATGTACCTGCATAAGATTACCCATAACCCTTTGGGTTTGCATAAGATCACCCATAACCCTTTGGGTTTGCGTAACATTACCCATAACCCTTTGGGTTTGCATAAGATCTCCCATAACCCTTTGGCTTTCTCATACTTGTGAGGCTGTAAGAGTCTTCTAAGAAGGCCAAATGGCCCACACAGTCTTCTCTACCAGCTCTAAGGTTTGTTTGCGTCCCAGATCAACAGCACTGTCTCTGCTGCTCTGGACCACTCATCCTCGGTGGTAGCACCAGGCTGCTTCGATCTGTAGGAGGCAGGGCGTGCAGCCAAGCGATATCAGGGAGCCCTCAGCAGAGCGCCATGGAAGTGCACGCAGGCTCCAGGGACCTGGAGAGTGCTGGCCCCTGTTGCACGCCTTTTGAGTCTGCGCAATTTTAGTAGATTTTATTCTTTAGAGCTGCTTTGGCTTTGCAGTGAAATTTAGCAGAAGGAACTTAGAGTGTACGCAGAGCCTTTCCACCCTAGTCACCCACCTCTCCCACCAGAGGATACCCTGGTTACAGCAGAGGAGCCAGCCTTGCCATATGGCTGCCAGCTCTGGTAGAGCCCTGGCCAGATGCACGGCCGCATGCAGGTGCTGCGTTGCTGTCACACAGAGCTTCTTCACTGCTCGTCCACGTCCTGTCCACTTGTCCACGTCCTGTCCATGCGTCCCTGCCCTCCCTGGGATCTGGTCACTCAGTGATGCATACAGCTTGCTCCCAGGGCTGGGCCTTACAGTGCAGGCGCAGCCCCAAGTCAGCGAGCAGAGGTGGGGCAGGGAGTCGGCGGCGCTGGCAGCAAGGGGAGCCAGGTGGCGCTGGGTGCGGGCACGCAAGGAAGAGACCGTGTCTCCCAGGCTTCTCCTGCCTTTGTCTTGCTCAGTTGTTTTAACCAGGGAAGCAGAAAGCCACACCTAAGGCCTCGCCTTGCGTCTAGTATTCCTGAGTCCCATATTTCCTTGCCCATTCTCTTAGGGAAGATGAGGACTTGCACACACATACACACACACACACACACACACCCGGCCTTTTCCAGCATTTCACTGATGACTAAAGCAAAATACAGATGCTCCTCGACTTACAGAGGGGCTAGGCTCCAATAAACCTTTGGGAAGTTGAAAATATCCTAAGTTGAACCATGCTTCCTAATCCGGCCTCCTGCACCCCTTAGTTTAGGGCCACCGCACACTGCAGAGTGTCAGTCACCTCCCTGGAAGCCTACAGCTGTCTGCGACCCAATAAGGATGCCCCACACTGCCCAGCACCGCAAGAGAGCTTCCACCGCATCCCACGCCCGCAGGAAAAAGCCCCAACCCCAAAGGCGAGATGTAGTTGGTTTCTACCGTCTGTGTGTCATTTTTATACCATTTGAGAGCAGAAAGCCTCTTAGGTCCAACTCGTGTGAGTCAAGATCACCTGTAAGGGCAAGGGAAGCAGGCTTCCGATCCCAACCCCATAACCTCTGCAGTTCCTCGCTTCTGCGGGTCACTTGAACACAGAATTAGCATTCCTCCTAGCGCTGGGCAACAGCTGTGCTGAACAGACTTAGCAACCCCTCCAGGTGCTGTTGGAAGTGGAAGCGGTTTGATTGATTGATTGATTGATTGATTGATTTAGTATTTTAGGGAAGGGTCTACAGGGTATTCAGGGTCTCACTACTAGATCGGACTCGTAGTCATCCACCTGTTTACAGCCTCCCAAGAGCTGGATTATAGGCCCACGCCAAGTTGCCATCTCAGCACACCCAGCAGGTGGAGCCAGCACAGCAGGCCTGGGGATCGAACCCCCAGCCCCTGCCTCTGCTTGCAGGAAGCTGTTTATTTCAGCTGTTTAGACTCAGACCATGCAGCCACATTGTCTGTCTCACACAGTGAATTTGTTTTCTTCTGCCATGCTCTGGGAAGACCCTCACCACATCAGTCCCCCACCTGGACTCCCCAGCCTCACCCATGCTTGGAGGAATAAACTATAAATTGTCCTGTGTGTGCTTTTGTGGCCTCGAAGTACACAACAGCTGCAGCACCGCCTCATCCAGCTTGTCGGCAGCACACTACAAGGAATTTTCTTCAAGAGCGCTGTGGGGTCAGACTAGGAGTTAGGGCCGTGTGATGGGGACACTGGGCATCTGAGTGGGTGGCAGACTCTGTGCTGCCCGCCTTGGGGCCTGAGAGGCAGGACCTTTCCTGTAGGCAAGCCCTGGGTCCCCTGGGGGCTCCTGGGTCCTGGAGGCCCTGCCTACGTGCACCCCTTGCCTGCAGCCCAGGCATCGACTTCTCACACGAAATCATTTCCTGGCTGGAATCCTGGGAGCGATGCTGGGTTCCTGCGGTGAGCTCTGACCTAAGGACAAGTCGGAAGGGGCCATAGGTGCATCCTATTTTCATGGCCCAAAGTTTGGGTTTAAAATCTTCAGAGTCAGTTTATTACATGTGGGCCAGAGAAGATTCAAAAGGTGGCAGTTCTTGAATTGATCATGTTAATAATGCAAACACTGCCGGAAGTCACCATCCCATAAAGACATGTTGATAGATGCACTTTAGAAGCTTTTAGCGTGTGTTTAAGATTTAGTGCCTAGTTTCACTTTTCAAACACAGACATCCTTAGAGGCCATCAAGGCCATATTAGGACTCTGTGTCGCGTTGTCTACTGCCAGCTGAGTAAGGACAACAGCAAGCTACCTTCTCTCAAATATATGCAGCATTGCCATGCTATTCAAAAACTGATGGATAATTGTTTCCATTAAATTCTAAGACTGAATCTTAAAACCTGAAAGCGTAAATTGGCGGAAGGACTAAACCTTTGAAAATCTGTTCCTGGGCGGCCTCAGAGGAATGGAGAATGGAGGGGAGAGACGCAGACTGCTTCAGGACGCACACCGCTGCTGTCTCTTTTGCATTGTTCATGTGTACAGTTCAGGTACACACAACGATCACATTCGTCCCGGGGAGTTTCTAACTGTTCATGGTATATCTTAATTCCTTCTCTTCCCATTTCCCTCCCATCCCTTCAACGCCTCTTCCCCTCCTTATTTATAATGTTTCCATTTTATCCTTCTTTTTTCATTTTTTTCCACTCCCTTTCTCCCTATCACTCCCTATTTCCCCTTTTCTTTTGAATAATTTCTTCCTATTGTATAATGCACCTGTTACAGATTTTGGTTCTTATTTATACTTGTTTTCTCACACCAGAGAAACAATGCAATATTTCCACATTTACCCAGCTGTTTTTACTTAAAAGTAGAATCTGCAGGTCCATTCAGTTGGCTACCAATGTCTCATATTTACCCTTTTTATGACAGAGTAGTATCGTACCCTACTGTCTTCTTCAAAAGCATATCATGTTTATTCATTCATCAGTTGATGGTATTTGGGTTGTTTCTAAGATTTAGCTATTATAAGCATCCAAAATGGGCATCTGTGATGAATATACACTTTGCAGATGAAGAAGTAGAAATGGCAAATAGATATATGAAAAAATGTCCAGCATCACTGGCCATTTGAGAAATAGAAGTTAAAACAACAATGAAATGCCTCCTCACCCCAGAAGAGTGGCTATCATCAAGAAATCAACCAATGACAATTGATGCTGGGCTCTGGGGAGAGAGAAACGCTCCCCACAGTTGGTGGGAGTGCAGACTGGGCAACCACATCGGTGGAAATCAGCGAGGAGATTCCTCAGACACCTAGAGCTGGAGGTTCTGTTTGACCTGGATAGTCCTCTTCTTGGGGTCTTTCCCAAAGAATTAAAAGCGTTCTATCCCAGCACACGTTCTACTCTTTCTAAACTGATCCCTTTTTCCAGTTGGCTCTGGTCAAGCTGTCACTTTTGTCCTGGGTTCATTTCATGTATGGTGTGCTTTTTTTCAATCTTTCTGCCTGCATAACATCTTCCCGTCTAAAACTAGGTGTCTCCTTTGGTGAGAAACTAAAAGACAGAAGACAGCGTCCCACTTGGGAAGGAGGAAGGCAACCCGTTTCCAGTGCTTTCCTGGACTAGCACACTGGATTGCTGCTGGTGGGTTGGATGGGTGAAACGCCCCTTTCCCTGGCATTTGTTCTTCTAGACATCTTGAGCATCTTCTAGATGAGTTGGGATCTTGCCAACCCTCTGCTGGGGGCCCATCCCTAGCCCTCGAGTCACAAGCCCCCTGCCCTCTCCCTTCCACAGAGGCAATGCTAGGATGGCTTTCACCTGCTGAGCTGAAAGAATCACCTCCAATAACACTGTGAAACTGGGGTCAGTAGTCAAGCCTGACCACCTGGGCCTTAGTGAGGGACATGGCAGGACTTCCAGTAAATTCTCTACGGAGACACTGCGGTAGCTCTCTGGTTCCCAGGTTCGGCCTCCTCACGCGGATTCTGCTGCATCTCCTCCTATTTGGAAGGCAAACGGGGGAAAATACTTGAGCGTACACATTTTTGTAAAGACTTGCTAACGCACACTAAGATACTTTTTAATTTGAAAAGGTAATGCAAACACTGAGGTCAGCCGAAGCAGCAGTGCCAGAGATTTACAAGGTGTTATTTTTACCTCATGAATAAGAAAACGTGTTTACGTATGATTTTTTTTCTCACTCTAATTAGCTGTGTTAACTAATCTCTTATTCTTATGTGAGAGGAGACAGTAAATCAGAGGCTGCTCCTGGAGTCAGTGGTAACCAGACTTGACATGCCGAACAACGAACCAACTGCAAAGCTCAAGTGAAGTATAGAATTCCCCACCACCGGTCTAATTTGATCTAATTGGTGCATTTGTCTTTCTTCACGACCTTATGGGGCAAGAAACACTGTTGACAACGGCATTTCAGGTTTTCTTTTTGGTGCACTGCTGGAAAGGGACCTGGAGCCCCAGATATATTGGGCAAGCACTGTGTCACTGAGCACCTCCGTCCGGAGGACAGATTGTGGTCAGCAGGCCTGGGAGTGTGCTCCTCATTCTGTCAGCCACATCCTCTCCCTAGGCACCAGGACGAGGAGGAGGAGGAGGTGTTTGCTGCCTACAGCAGAGAGCTGCAGAGCCCCCCAGTCGCCTTAGTGGGCGATTCTGCCTTGGCCGCAGGGTAAGGGACTCACCTCTTTTCTTACTCTAGGGAGAAGGAACAGCGTCGCTTTCCTCTTTTCTGTTAGTTGGAGCTGGATACAAAGGGCCTTCTCCGGCAGTGGTCTAATTCACAATTTCGCAAAGGTGGTGTGAAAGCCACAGATGCTGAGCATGAAGCCTGTTTCCTCCCCTGAGGCCCGCCATCGCCAGCAGTCCTCTCTTGCCACGCGGGGAGGCAGCAGCAAGCCGCAGCTCTCAGCCAGCCGTGTGGCCCAGGGGTGGCAGCCGACCCTCTGCCACTGTACCATGTGCTGCGCTGCTGAGCTGTGGCATTCCCTCTCTGGGTTAGGTGTGGTCAGTGTGCTTTTGACGGACAGTATCTTATTTTACTCTATTTTCTGTGGCTGCTCAGCCCACCCTGGGGGTGGGACTGGCATGGCACGTGGTGCTGGGGATCGAACTTTGGTCCCTGCACAGTTGCCTAAGCTTGCCTAAGCAGGCGCGCTAGACCACGGAGCTATCCCACCGGCCCCTTGATGGATAACATTTTCAACCCACAATGGGTTTATCTTCCCCACTTCATTCCCAGAAATCTACAAGGTAGGCTGATAATTCCAAACAGGAAGTGGGAAGAGACATCTTTAGGGCTTCTGAACAGACTCATGAAAACCCACAGTGAGATCAGGAACTGAGTGAGCAAGCCTCCCATCCCATTTGCAGTCTACACAGCCCTCCACTCATCTGTAGCGCTGTTCTGGGACAGACATCCAAGTCAGGGTCTGGATAGCCCCTCTGTAAGCAGCAGCAAACTGCAAGAGCGACCAGATGCCTTACATCAAAGCTAAGGATCAAAACCTATCAATAGGGGACAGTAACTTGGGAAGAAGAAGAGAGGGATAAAACCTTAATATTCATAAAATCACTATTATATGGTTATAGGGTCCTAGGAAGAAGAAAGGGGAAGATATTGGGTCTGTAAAATGAGAACAGGGAGTTGTTTGAAAATTTCTTTTTAGGGCAGGCCAAATAGCTCAGCAGATTAAAGCGCCTGCAAGCAGGCTCAGGGGCTGGGGTGAACCCTGGGCTTGACATGCCAGCCCTGCCTCCAGGGCGTGCTGAGACAGCAATTGAGACTGGGTGTGGTGGCGTATGCCTGTAATCCCACCTCTTGGGAGGCTGTAAACAGGTGGATCACTACGAGTCTGATCTAGTAGTGAGACCCTGAACACCCTGTAGACCCTTCCCTAAAATACAAAAAAAAGAAGAAGAAGAAGAAAGAAGGAAAGAAAGAAAGAAAGAAAGAAAGAAAGAAAGAGAAAGTTGCCTTTTAGAAAGGCTACTGGGAGCAGAGCCATAGCTTACTGGTAGAGGACCTGCAAGTACATTCAGGTTCTGAGATTTGACACCTTGAACTAAAGAAAAGAAGAGGCAGTCGCAGGTAGGCGTTTGGGGTGGCACGGCCACTTCGGAAGGTAATTGGGCAGTTTCTTACAAAACAAAGTGGTACCTTACCATATGATTCAGCCATCACTCTCCACAGTACCTACCCAAAGAAGCTGAAAACTTCTTCCACATGGAAACCTGTACATGGATATTTATAGCAGCTTCATTCACAATTGTTCAAAGAAGAAAGCAACCAAGTTGTCTTCTAGTACGTAAATATATTACAAGATCTGTGGTGCTCCTGAGAAGCATCTATTCATTTTATTTGCCTAGTTTGGATTATATTGTTTTTAAATTTTGAGGTATCTAACTTCGGGGTCTTTTATATCCTAGATGCTAGTCTTCTGTCTGAGGAAAAATGTGCAATTTTTTCCCATTCTATCGATTGTCCTCTCACTCTGTCAGTTGTTTCCTTTGCTGTGAAGCTTTTTAATCTGAGCAGATCCCCTTTGTTGTTGCAGCTATATTTGGTGCAATAGGGGTTCTGCTCTTCAGAAGCCTTATCTATTTTCTCTTCCAGCTAATCAAGTGTTTCTGTTTTAACATTTAGATCTTTGACTTCCATTTTGATTTTAGTTTAGTACACAGTTAGATATATGGGTCTTGATTTGCTATCACGAATTTGTAGGGCAGAAATTCCATTTAATCCAAGCATTCCCCACCTAAGCATCTTCTTCAAAGAGTTAGAGATGTCGCATTACAGAAAGACATGCATCACCATGTTTGTCTTGTTTATAGCAGCAGAATTTACTGTAGTCACATCTCAAAAGCAGCCTCTATGTCCATGAACAGGTGAGCACACCAAGATGTGCTGGATCTGCACAGCAGGGCACCCCGCTGCCCTAAAGGCTAAGCCTGAGTTTTTGTGGGAAAGTGAATGCGTGTTGAGATCCTGATGTTAGGCGAAACAAACCAGACATGCAAACGAAAGCATGGCCTGGTTTATCTGCTAGGAGAGATCCAAACTATAAAGAATTAAATAAAAGAGAGGTGATAGGAAGCATGGAAAATGGTCTCTTGCCCATGGGGAGGGGTTGAAGAGATAGATGGAGGGGAGGGAGGGAGCAAGAGGTGAAGAAAGAAGTGAGAGATGTTCAATGTGCAGCTCCACCCCTGAGGGGCGTGTCCTTGCTGCTGCTTGCTTGGAACTAAAAGGAAAGACAAAAGTCTACAAGTCTGAGACACAGAGGAACATGACTCAGCATTGGACAATGAATAGGCCATCAAGAGAAGCAAAGGGACATTAACTGCACATGAGTGAGTAAAGCCAGCTGATCCGAAATGGCGACGTGCTGTGTGATTCTAGTCATGGAACATTCTAGAGAAATCTCAACTGTGGAGGTGGTAGAAAGGCCAGTGGTAGACACCAGTGGGAAGTGGGGGAGCAGAACACGGTGTTTAGGGCACTAAAAAAGATTCTGTGTGGTGTGGTAACTGTGAGAATACACCTTGCCGTGAGCTCGAAGCTAAAGTACGGGTTTTGCTTGAGTACGACATGTTGCCATAGGGCCATCAACTGCAACTTATGCACAGGGCCAGAAGGAGCCTAAGAGGTCTTCAGGGCATGGGTGAGGGAGATAGGTTCCTAGGGGATAGGTTCACATGGAAAATCTCCATACCTTACTCTAATTATGTCATTAAAATAAAACTCTTCTTAAAAACAAAACTCAAGTAGTCCAGAAATACCTCTATAAATTAAAGTTAAGGTATGTGGAAAATTCAGTAGAAATAGTGGACAAGAGAATGTAGAAAGATCACACACAGGCAGAAGAGCCAAATGTATGAGAAACAGCAAAGAACAGACAAGGAAAACAGGACCTTTTTCTCAAATAAAAAGAATTTTAGAAGGATCAAAAGGCATTGAGTAGAGAAAAAATGTTTAAATCTTTCATAAAGACATTTCTCAAAACTGAAGGGTATGCATTTCAAATTCAAAAGATGGATAAAAATACTCAACACAAGATTTTTAAAAATCAAATCAACCTTAACGTTGTAAAATATCACAATTCCAGGAACAACCGTATCGGAAGCTTTCACAGGAAGAAAAATGTCAGATACAAGAAATTAAGAATAAAATCAGTTCTGCCCTTCTCAACAGAAAAGCTAAATGCTGGAAATAATCACATTTTAAATTTCAGAAGGAATGTTCTTTTCGGACCTAGAAAAATAATTTATTAAGTATGAGTGCTTAAAACTATGTGTCTCCTTTTTTCTTCTGATGCAGAGAGCTGTGGTCAAGCAGCACCCAACAATCCACCCAGGACCCCAGGGTCCGGGGCAGGGAGGAGCCGAAGACGTCCTCAGGGCATGGATGAGGGAGATCCCAGGATGGCTGCTGGGATGGGCGCTGGGGAGCTGGGACCTGTGGAAAGCCTTCCCTAAGAACACAGGCTTGGTGCGTTTTAACGCAATTTCCATGTTTGGAGGAATCTCGGGCTGAATGCGGATAACCTTCCTAGGAAACCACGCAAAAGAAAGCGAGACAGTTAACTTCTGGGACCATAAGTGCAAAAAGTCAGTGGACTGTCCTAGGCAGTTTAGCAATGAATAGCATTTACATTACAGCTACAGTGTAAATAATAAATATTTAAGTATGTTACGGCGAGAAGGTTGGAGGTCAGGAAATGGGGTATATGTGCTCGTATGTGTACATGTTTGCCTGTGTGTGTGTGTGTGTGTGTG
>PVKN010020533.1:0-15894 GCA_004027915.1 Capromys pilorides
ATATGATACTTTAAATTTTAAGACAATCAGGTAAAAGAAAGAAGTATAGATAGGAAAGGAGAAAGTCAGACTACCTTTATCTGCAGATGATAGGGTTCTTTGTAAGAATATCCAAAGACTCCACTCTTAGAGCTAATGAGCAAATCCAGCCAAGTAGCAGGGTACAAAATCAACACACAGAAAGTAATAGCATTCCTGTGCTCCAGTAATTCCTGTGCTTCTTCTCTTCAAGAAAAGAAGAAAGCAGTTCCATTCACAGTAGCCCAAAAAGCAAAACACAAATGGAAAAAATCTAGAAGTCAATCTAACCAAGGAGGTAAAGACCTCTACAATGGAAACTATGTACTCTAAAGAAAGAAACTGAAGAGGATGTACCACATGCCATGGCGGCCCTACCCTGGGGGCACCACCGTGGGCTCTGAAACGGGGCGTGGTTATCCCAGCACTGGGGAGGCTGAGACAGGAGGATCACTAAGAGTGTGAGCTGGGAACTGCATAGCAAGACCCTGAAACAAATAAATATTTTTAAAACAGAAACATAGGCCAGGTGTAGTGGCACATATCTATATTTGAGGCACTTCAGAGGCTTTCAGGAGAATCACTGATTTGAGGACAGCCTAAGCTACAAAATGAGTCAAGACCAGCCTGAGCTGCATATTGAAACCCCGGCTCAAAAAGACTGAAAAAACACAAACCAAAACAAACAAACAAAGAAAAAACAGAAAGACATCACCTGTGCCTGGATAGATATAGCTGATATCATTAAAATGGCCATGTTACCAAAAGATAGATGATAGACAGTAGATAGAAAGACAGAAAGATAATCAGTTCCTACTCAAGTACCAACAACAATATTCACAGAACTAGAAAAAAGGAAAGAAAAAAAAAAAAAAACTAAAATGTATGTGAAACTGGAAAAGACCCAAAGAAATCCTGAACAAAATAGGAAGCATCATAATACCAGACTTCAAGTTATACTACAAATAATAGTAATAAAAACAGCACGGCCCGGTGCAGAAGCAGGCACCAGCAGCCAGGTCTTCTTTTCTCATATCTGCTTTCCCAGAGATGAACCAAGGGACAGGTACTGGGAAATGCTTGCTGAATGAGGGAATGAATGGAGAACTTCATTAGCACTGGAATTCTCAAATTCCGGGCGCAAGGGGGTCACTTCAACACCTGCTGCAGGAGGTGGTCAGTCTGCATTCCCAGCCCAAGCCCAGATACTCCCACGGGGCGCTGCATGCTCAGAGACCCCTGGCTTAGTGGGTGGTTTCCAAGGCCTCTGAGGAGGTGGAGAGGCTGTCCTAGAGGCAGGAGGCTTCCTGGGCATTGAGCTCAGCTGGTGGAAGCTGAGATGGGACAGGAGGTTGCTATAAATCCCCTAGACTGCCAGGGGCTGAGGGCTGCACCTCTCCTTTCTCACAAGCCTCCGCACCCAGAGCTCCTGGTGGCCTCTCCTGTCTCTCTATTTGGCTGTCATTCACCCTTCCCATCCTCTTGTTGCTCCTGCCTGTCTTTCCCTCCCTGGTTCAGACTCTTGTTCCCTCTTGCCACCCCCTGATTAATTCAGACATTTCCCAGTTTAATGTTGTCATGTCCGTCATGACAACAGAGTGAGGAGCAGGGCCCGGGACCACCCAGGAAAGAGGCATTACTAAGACCTGAATCGGACCCCAGATTTTGCGCTTTTCCAGTGTGGCTCTGAAGTGCCTCAGCTCCTGGAGATGCCAGGGGACTGGGGAAGGGAAGGTGCCCAGCTAAGGCAGCTGCAGCAGGGATAGTTTCAAGGGAAATGGTCCTGTGTGCTTTCTTTACACTTCCTGAATCTGAGCTGGAACAAAGCTCACAGGGCTGCCTCCCACATGATTCCTGACTCACACGGACACAAAAGCACAAGCCCCACACCAGCAAGTCCTCACAGCCCCACACACGTCCTCCAGGATGGAAATTTCCTTTTTGTGTTTCCACCCAGTTCTTTATTAGAACATGAACAGCACAGCTTCATGGGGCAATTAGAAGGGAAGGCTTTAAAGCACAACAGAAGGATGCATGTTGATGTCTCCTTGTTGGGTGACAGTGAGAGGTCAGACAGGGCCCTAGGGAAGAAAGCTTAGGGACCACTGGGGAGGGCACAGGGCAGGATGCTTTAGGAACTAGGATGTAAAGTTTCCTTTAAAGTTTTGTGGGGGCAAAGTAAACACACAGAGCCCACTCAGGGAAGGCTGCCTGGAGCAAGGGCCTGGAGCTGGGTCTTGGCAGACTGAGTAGTGTCCCAGGAGGGAAGGGTGAGAAGGGCCTTCCAGCCAGCAGGACCCAGGAAGCACCAGTGCAGGGACAACAATGCAGCATCCAGAGGAAGTAGACAGCATCTCCACACTGGAGTTCAGCAGGTCATTCCATGGGCATCTCGGGTCATTAGAGGTGCTGGGTAGACTTGTAGCCCTAGCTGGCAGGCACGGGGGTGGAGGGGTACTGCCAGCAGAGGCCAGGGGTCATTGGATGTCTCCTCACAGAGGTTCTGCAAGGTCAGGTGTACAAGCACCCAGCACCTGGGGCTGTGGAGCTCCATGGTCCTCACTTTGGAGGCCAAGACATTGTGGGCAGCAGATGATGGAGCTCTGGATGGGGACAGGAGGCCAACTGGGGTCCTCCAGCAACAAGTGGAGCCAGCTTCCTTCAGGCAGAGAAGAACCACCGCCAGGGCCAGCCAGTCCAGCTCCACTTGGTCATCATCCAGGTCAGGGGCTCTTTCTCCTCTCTTCCCATCCATCACTGTCCACAGGGAATTGGTTCTAAGACCCCTTTCTGATACCAAAATCTGTGGATGCTCAAGAGCTTTGTAGGAATGGGAGCAGTGTTTATACGTGAGCCCCACACACCTTGCTGTGCCTGTCAAATCATCTCTAGGTGACACAGAACACCTTGTGATAACATCTCATTTAGGGAAGAGTGATGAGGAAAAGTTGGTAGGTGTTCAGCGCAGAAGTGCGTCTGCCTGTCTGCCTGTCTGTATCTGTCTGTGTCTGTGTGTGTTCTGGGGATTGAACCCAGGGCCACACTCACGCTAGGCAAGCTCTCTGTCATTGTGCCACATCTCTATCCCTTTTTAAAATTTCAAGATAGGCTCTTACTAAGTTCTTTGAGCTGGCCTCAAACTCATGATTTTCCTGCCTCAGCTCCACAGAGAACTGGGATTACAGGCATGTACCACCACGCCTGGCACAGTTGTAATATTTTTTAAGACAAGGGGCCAGGGAGATAGCTCAATAGAATAAGCACTTGCCTGACAAGTGCAGCTGAGTTCAATCCCCATTATACATATATATATATATATATATATATATATATATATATATTTTTTTTTTTTTTTTTTTAAAGATAAGATTTTGCTATGTAGCTCAGGCTGACTTCTTTTTTCTTTTCTTTCTTTCTTTTTTTTTGGTACTGGGAACCAAACTCAGGACCCTGTGCTTGCCAGGCAGGCTGGCAGCTTACGCTGCTGAGCTATCTCTCCAGTCTGACTTCAAATTTTTAATCATCCTGCCTCAGCCTCCCAAGTACTAAGATCACAAATGTGTGCTACCATGCCTAGTTCAGATGCTTTTGTTTCTTACAGTTCTGAGAATTGAACTCAGGGCCTTCACCAACAGCTGAGTGAGCCAAGAACAGGAAGCAGCCCCGGGTGGACTAGGCAGCCTGTGGGCAGTGGGGTTTGTGGTATGAAGACCAGGAAAGATTTTGTGGACTGCCCACCTCACCCCAGCAGATAGGGAATTGTTGCTCAGCTGCTGAGCCTGCGCAGGGCAGCTCTGCCTAGAAGAGGGGCCCAAGGGCTCTGACCGGGCTGCTGCCCCTCTACGTCATGCACCCACTTGCGCGCAGGCATGCAAACTTCAAGAGCCTGGCTACTGGCCTCAACCCCTCCATTTGCAATTTTTCACCATCTCAGAGCTAGAAACAGAAGAGGACCCCTTTATTCAAATGCCTGGGCAGAGCAAGGGAGCGAGGGTCCTTTTAGGAACAAATGAGGGCTTGTGTGTCACTCCTTCAGGGGCTGGCACAGAGAAGGCCATTAGGAAAAGTTAGATGTAAGGATAATAGAAACAGACAGACTGAAGGAAGGAAGGGCTGGTGGATGGGCAGATGGGTGGATGGATGAACGCTGGACAAGAAGACAAATGGTACAGAGAGGCAGGACATGACCTCTGGCCGCATGCTGGGCTCCTGTTCTCTCCCAGCCTTTCACCCCACCCTGCAGCTCCTCATAACTTTGTTTAAAGTATAACTAACTTGTCTGATACACTTTTATACATGTATGCGGTTATGGATTATGTCTGGATTTCTCCCACAAGGCCTCACATGCTCAGAGGTGGACCTTGTGGAAGGTGATTGGATTCTTCAGGCTGTCCAAATGCTGGGTGGTAGGGCCTGGCTGGAAGAGGAGGGTCGCTGGGGGCGTGGCCTGGTAGGGGCGTGGTCTGGCAGTGTGCATCCCCTCACTCGCTCCTCCCATCTCTCTGCTTCCTGGCCACCAGGATGTGAACAGCTGTCCTCTGCCACAGACCCTGCCTCTATCCCACTTCTGCCCTGGAGCCAGCCAACGCTGAAAAATGGAAGCCAGAATAAACCTTCCTCCTTTAAACTGTGGGCTTCTGTAGCCAGACAGCCACTAAGCCATACATACCCATGCAACTACCACCTAGATCGAGGTACAAAACCATCCTGACTTTCCTTATCCCACTGCGCTTTTGTCCTAGTTACTTTCTCATTGCTGGGCTAAAATATCTAACACGCACAAGTTCAAGGTGGAAAGGTTGATTTTAGCTCTGTTTGTAGAGGTTTCAGGCCATAGCTGGCCAGCTCTAAGCAGAGTGGCATGGCGCAGAGGCACTGCAGAGGGAAGCAGCTCATGGAAAGGCCGACAGGGAGCAGCGTGACCTCTTGCCCTTCGTTTTCCTTCCACACGCCAAGCCTCCTGTTGGTGCTACCCACTCTTATGGTGGGTCTTCCCTCTCAATAGATCCATTGCCCACACCCCAAACTATGCCAAAGCAATCAGGGGACTAACCCAGTAGCATACACCTGGGTTAGATCACACCCAAAGCCCTGAGTTTGAACAATCCTTCCTTCTTCCTCAGCTTCCCAAGGAGCAGGGACAGAAGGGTTCATCCAGTTTTTAGTATCACATCCCATAAAGACCAGCCCAATAAGAATTAATAGCAGGTGCCTCCGCACAGGGTCTAAGCCCACAAGTCTCCCAGGGGCCTCATTCTCCACCCACATCAAGTCAGGCCCCACTTCCTGTCCCCTATGCCTGCCTCACAGCTTCTTTCAACCTGAACCAGGCAGCTGCTCCTGCCTCAGCCCTCTTTCCCAATTAGAAGATGGGGTGCCCACTCAGCGATTCTAGAAATGTGTAGGGAGTAGCCATTAGCCCATCTGGACCCTGGGACCCTTGGAGGCTGAGTTGCTGCTCGTTCCTAACCTGCTGGATGGTCACCTGCATCCTGAGGACCCACAGCTCTCCCTGGGTCACAGAAGGATGAGGATGTCGAGGGTAAGCAGCAGCCTTGAAGAAAATGGTCCCGTAGTCCAAGATGCTTGTCCCTACAAAGAGAGGATGTGACCACCGGGAAAGAGAAGTTGGGAAATAAAGCCCAGATAAAGAACTGTCTGGGCTGGGCCGACCCAGGGAAGGGGTTGATGGACAATGAGCTCTTGTGGGAGAGTGGAAATGCCCTTGGGCCTCCCTCCAGGAGAACATTCACCCTGGCCCCAGAGGAGAAATGGAAGCTCCGTCTTCCCGGCCAACAGTTCCAAGGTGACATTTTGCCAACACTTGCCACCCTTTTGTGCATCATTTTAGAGTTTTCACAAGTGTGCTCAACACTCCTTCCGGGGCTCACTCTTTTCATCATCTCTGACCTTATTTGCCCCTCATTTTAGTCATCTCAGAAAACTAGACCAAAACACAGAGGACTGCTGTTGCTTCAGTGACATTTGGTGCTTATTTATCCTAGAGTCTGCAAAGTCCAACATCAGCTTTGGCTCCGAGCATTGCCTCCCCTGTGGCCTTCATGCCCTTTCACCCCTGATATACCGTCCACCTCCTCCCCATCCACTCACCCCAGCAGGTGTAATTCTTGGTAAGGGCTCTCTACCTTCTCACTGTGTGCCAGTGTAGTAGAGACAGGGACAGCTCTGGTCCCTCCTCTTATGAGCGAATTAATTGCATCATGAAAGCCCCACCTTCATACCTTATCTTAACCTCATTTCTTCCTTTAAGACCCTGTCACATTGAGGAATAGGGATTCGGTGTATTGGCTTTGGAGAACACAGACATGCAGCCCATAATACTTCTCTTCCCCAAAGTGTCCCTAGGCCACACATAATAAGTTGCACTGGGTGCTCCTGCTCTGTGCTGTAACCCCTATGTGCTGTGACTACCTAGTTACTCCTTTAGATGGAAACCCCTGGGGAAAGGGCTCTGTCACACTCGCTCCTGTATCTCTAAGTCATCACCTGGCCCCACAGATGCTCAATAAAACTGATAAGCAATGGAATAGATTAAAAACATGTCTGATTGGGAAGGAGGGAGCTTTCTCATTCCAACCCTAATGTCCTCTGGTCTCCGGTCTCACCTCCTGTCCCTGCCTGTGGAGGGAGAGAGAATGTGTTTGACCTCTGCTTCTGCTGCCTGATGCATTGTAAGAGCCACCTTCCTCAGAGGTCCCTGAGGTGTTCCACCAAGGACACATTCACTAGTGGCTCACACAGCTAATTTTGGGGACCTTATTTTTGGAGAGAACGGGAAAGAGGGAGATCAAGGGTCAAATCTTTTTTCCCCTCAACCATCAACTGAATCAAAGAAAGAAAGACCCTGAGCCCCAGCCCTACCTTTGATAATCATTTTGTGAATACCTACTGTGTGCCAAGGGCCACACTAGATGATTTACTTCTATTATCTCATTTAATCCTTCAACCACCTCTGAAGAGGGCATTGCTATGACTATTGACATCATCGCCAGTTTTATAGGTGCAGACCCCAAGAAATGCTCTCCAAACACCTGCCAGGATCTGTTTGGTCCCAGAGCCACTCTGCTTCTGGGGCCTAGACTGTGTTTTCTCCATAACTCTGCTCCTTCTGGCTGCTTTCTCATTTGTGCAGGGCAAAAGCTACTCAGCAATAGCAGTAGGCTTTGGCCCATGCAGAAGACTCAGGGCGGGGGTGGGGGGAATGGGTGCCACCAGGGCACTCGGGCTGCTGGTGGATGATCATCCGGGGCTGGGTAGTGCTGGGTTGATGCGGCCCTCAGCAGCCCTGCTGGAGGATGAATGTTTAGTGTTTGTAAGAAAATGCAGGTCTCCATAGTAGCACTGGATTTGGAAACTCAAGGGTAATGACCTGAGGGAACCACCTGACCTGTGCTCGTGGGGCTTCCAAGGAGTGAGTTTGGGGGCTGATGAGGCATGATGCAGGTTTAATTTTCACTGTAAACTTTCCAGTGACACAAGTAATTTTAGATAAAAAATAATTAATATTGGAAATTGAACCCTGGGTCTTAGACATACTAAGCAAATGCTGAGCTACATCCTATACTCCTTGTCTTAAATTTTCTCTTAGAATTGTGTCTTGTTAAGTTGCCCAGGCTGGCCTTGACCTTGTGATCCTCCTGCCTCAGCTGCCTGAGTAACTTGGATGACAAGAAAACTTTACTTTTCAAAGCAATACATCAAATCAAAGGCTCTTTCTCTCATTGCAGGTGAATTCTTACTTTTCCTTCCCCATCCATAACTTCAATTTTGCCTCATTTTATTTTTCCAGGAAGAGAAAATGTTGGGCATCCTAGTATGACACAAGGTGCAAAGTGGAGTCTCAGGCATAGTGGGCATGGAGGTGGATGGGCTGCCCCTTCCCTGGCGTCCATGCTGAGTTGATCCAGAAGTTAATGGACATCACCAAGCGGCACATGTGACCAACTGCATTACGCACATGCAAAGTTTTTACTTGCCAGTCAGACCTGCATTTTTCCCATTTTCTTTTTTTGTTTTTTTTTTATTGCATTTAATAAGAAATAACAATGTGACAGTTTCAAAACACATTAGTAGTACATTTCCAGTATTTGATACAAGGCATATTGTTGTTCTAGCTTCTACTCACAGCAGCCCCACAAACTAACACTGGCCCTGGAGGAGAAATGCACTCATGGGGTCTGGGAAGCTACACATGCTCTTCCTGGGAGGAGACAGTCCACATAGGAGCCGATGGTGTGGACCGGGGACTGTCACAGGCTGATCAGGCCTGGGACCTGCCCAGTGAGTGGATGGTGAAGGGTTAAATAAAAGAGACAAGTGGTTTGATTTTAAGGCTCAAAACCCTAATTCAAGATTCTCAGGGGGCTGAGATGAAGAACTTCTCTGGGTGGCCCATATTTATTTGGTTTTCAAACAAGAGAAAGGGATACCTAGGAAAAGTCAGAAATCCAAGCAGGACTTTGCAGGTCAGTTCAGGTATTTTCCCAAGTAGTAAAAATCATGTCAATCAGGAAGAACTATGTTTTCTCTAGGCTGACATTTAGTGTAGAGCATGAGCCCTGCAGCTGTAGTCTCCTTCGCTTAACTGGGGTTGGAGGCAAATGTCCTCAGCTATGGCTTTATCTTGTCCTTGGAAGCATCACAGCTTCACAGGCCAATACGGGCCTCAGCTGGGACTAAAGATTCGTAGAGTATCGTGTACTACAGATCCACTGCCCATCTCCAGACAAGAGGCCTAGGCCTTGGACAGACTGACAACTAAATATGAAAAGCCAGGATCAACCAGATAGCTCAGCAGATTAAAGTACCTGCTTAGGCAAAACTGGTGGCCAGGATTCAATCCATAGTGTGTGAGCCCAGCCCCCGGAGCAGGCTGAGACAGCGATTGAGACTGGGTGCGATGGCACACACCTGTAATTGCAGCACTTGGGAGGTTCAAAACAGGAGGATCACTATGAGTGTGATCTGTGTAGTGAGATCTTGTAAACCCTGTACTAAATACACAAAAGAGAAAAAGAAAGAAAGAAAGAAAGAAAGAAAGAAAGAAAGAAAGAAAGAAAGAAAGAGAGAGAGAAAGCCAATTGGTTAATTCTAAATCCTGCTCAGAGACAAGGACCATTTCAAATCTTTGTTCTGTACCTGATACACTAGGGGCATTCAACTCTCTTCACATTGGTTCATTCAGGCCACCTGTGTGACCACTCTGAGAAGCTTCTTGTCTATCAATTACAGAGACACCAGTGAACAGTTAACCAGTAGGCAGGGCACAAGAATAGGTGTCACCAAGACCAGGAATAATCCTGTAGGATAAGGGTTAAACATATAGATTTGAAATGTGTATTTTCAAAGCATTTGTGCTTTGTGGAAGGTTTACTCAATACCACAAAGATATTTATACCTTTGAAGTCTTCTTTCTCAAACTGAATTTTGTTTATTTAGGCAAACAATCCCTCCATCCATTACCTCCCTTCCTGCCTTCCCATTCCTTCAACACCCCAGACCCCTTCCTCTCCCTCGCCATCCACTCACACCAAGCCCAAGCTGGATGGATGCTTTGACCTCCCGGCCCAGGAGGAAGCTGTAGCCCTGTAATTCAAGGCTGGATCAAGTTGGCCAGGGCTTGGGCTGGTCACAAAGCCCTCCCAGCAGCATGTCCTGGTCTCTCTCACAACCTCCCACTGCACAGTTTTCAACAAAATCATAAACTGAAGCGTTGACCATGTCCTATTCCACACTTACGTCTCAGACCAGGACGGCATCTTGTGTGGCACCCTCCTGAGTGACAGCTGATTCATCTGGATGGGGCAGACCCAGCTGTGGCCCTACTGTTTGTCAGGCTTGCTTTACTTCCTTGAATGTGTCTAATTTGATTTTTACAGTACTGGTCATTGAGCCCAGAGCCTGTACCTGAGACTTTCAAGGGACATCAATCATGCTAGGCCAGCCCTCTACCACTGAGCTGCACTCCTAACCATTTTTATTTTATTTTGAGATAGAGCCTTGATAAATTGTGAAGACTGACCTTTAACTTGCAAACCTTCTGCTTTAGCCTCTTGAGTAGCTGGGATTACAAACATGGGTCACTATGCCCAATGTAGTTCTCCTTCCTGTTTGATTTTGATTGAACTCAGGATTTTGCACTTGCCCAGCAGACACTTGTGCCCCTGAGCTATCTCCCCAGCCCCTCTGTTTGGTTTTTTAAGGGGCATTCAGTTTAAAGAATAAATACATGATATAAAAATAAACTGAAACACTTTATATTCCAATAAGGCATCAGTATAATAAAGTAGTTCTGGAATTAACATTGAATTCTGCCTTCACAGGGATGGGGTAAAGCCTCTGGATTAAAGTGCAATAGTTGGGGTTGGGCTTCTCCCATATTACACTGGCAGGGAGTCCAGCTTGCAGAGCATGTGCATGTGTTAGAAGCATGAGGATTTACCTCCCCCTCACCCCCTGCAATGAGCACCAGGTCCCCAACCTGTGACTTCACAGCTCATTGAGCCCACCTGTGCCCTTACCAGGTCTCCTCCAATTACAATATTCAGTCTTTAATTTGGAACTCCAAAGTTTTATGACATAGGATCCTTTGAAGAAGATGTTATCTGGACATTTTTGGAAATCTTGATGGCAACAAGAAAGAAGCCATTACTATAGAAAGACACCAGCATTTGGACCCACATTTAAAGAAGACAGGAATTCACCTTTGGTTTTTTTCAATAGTGTCTCAGTTTCTTTTTGTTGTTGTTGCTGGGACAAAATATCTGATGCCCAAAATTAAAGAGGGAAATGTTTGCTTACTCACAGTGTATAGATGTTTCAGTCCATAATCAGCTAGCTCCAACGCAGGGTGATGTGGCAGAGGAGCAATGGCAGTGGAAGTTACAGGAACAAGAGCTAAAAAGATAGAGCAAGCCTCTTTTCCTCCCCTTTATTGTATACAGGTAACCTGCCCTAGGGCAGGTGTAGCCCTCACATCACTAATTCCAGCCATAGCCAATGAACCAATGGCAAACTCTAGATTCAGCCACCTCTGAAAAGCCTGCCCCTGCCTTCACAGCATGAGACTTTCAAGGGACATCCAGGTACAAACCATTCCACCCTGTCCCTCAAAGATTTTGTATATTCTTTCATGTAAAGGGCATTTAGTCCACCTCTCTCTATGAGTGGCCAAAGCACTGCTGAAAAGTCCAAGTCCCAAGTCTCCTGGGGCATATACAGCAAATTTTTAGCTGTGAGCCCCTGTACAAATGCAAAGTTAAACACCTCCAATTTCAATGGTGCAAGATAAACAGTTTCATTCTAGAAGTTGCAAACAAGGAGATACAAAGGAATGGGACCAAGAAAGTCCAAAATCCAGCCAAGTAAACATTAAATCCTGCAATTTCATGTGCAGCATTTGTGGAAGTGTGTGAGCTCCAAAGAACTTGGGTAGCTCTGCGTCTATGGCACTTGTGGTGGTTGTAGCTCCCATGGCTTCTCTCTCAGACCCACTCTGCTCAGTCCTTGCAGTTTTCCTGACATGAGCCACATTTCTCACTTCTCCAAGCCACAGGCATCTCCATTGCACCTTTGGCTTCACTCTCATAGCTTCATATACTGCCCTTTCAGGAGCACACTGCCTAGCCTCCCAGGCCTTCTGAAATTGGTGGAAGCCTTTTAACCTCAGAACTCTTGTATCCTACATGCACCTAAAACCAGGGCCACATGGATGATGCCAAGGTCTGCTGTCAGCTGAAACAGTAGCCAGGTTTCCCTCCCCACTGTAGGGTCAAGTGCTTGGATTTCTAAGCACTCTGAATCCTATTTAGAAGAACAAATTCTCCAGGCCCCCACCATTCCGGAACTTGGTGCTCTGAGGCTTTCTTCTTAAAGCAAAGTTTTGAGGCTGCAAAGGATAGAGACTTCCTGTTTCTTGTGATGTCCTCAGGCCATCTTTTGTATTCCCCTGTTCCTTTTCAGCAGTCAAGATCTCTGTTTCATCTCTGCAATCCACAGCTTTATTAGAGCTTACCTTCTGGCCAAACGCACAACATTTTAAATCATTCTGATGCACGGGGCCGGAAAGATAGCTCAGCAGACCAAAGTGCCTGCTTAGGCAAGCTTAGGCAAGCTCAGGGACTGTGGTTCAATCCCTAGCACCACCTGTCATGCCAGCCCCGCCCCCAGGGTGGGCTGAGCTGGCCCATCCCAGTGCTGGGAAAGCTGAAAGCCGAAGGATCATGAGTCCGAGCTGCATAGTGAGACTCTGCAACAACCAAATACATTTTTAAAAAATCATTCTGGGGGCCTGGGGAGATAGCTCAGAGGAATAAGCACCAACCTGGGAAGTACAAGGACCTGAGCTCAATCCCTGGCCCCACATGCCAGGCTAGGCCATCTCGGCCCCAGGTGCAATTAAAAAATAAATAAATAAATAAATAATAATAATAATAAATAAAAGAAACTGGAAGCCTTTGTACAAAAAAAAAATCATTCTGTTGGGCAGTCTGCTCTTGATTCTAAACATAATTCCAGCTAAAAGTTCTCAACAGTAGACTAAATTGAAATTTTTCTGTCACGCAGGCAGTATCTCTAAATATAAGTAAAATTCAGAACAACTTTCTGACTGCACAATATACACCACCTGGGGTACAGCAGCCAATGGAGTGCTTCTCAATAGAAACCACCTGAGCTGCATTCTAAATGATAGCAATCCCACCAGCACTCTGACTTTCTAGGATCTGATCAGAGTCTCCCATATCCTTCACAGCTCATGGGGGCTGCCTCTTTGGCCAGTCTCTCAAAATCTTTGCAAATTAATTCCCAAAGCTCCTGAATCATATGGTCAAGTACAGTTACAGCAATGACCTCATTTGTCTGGTACCAGATTGTCTCAGTTACTTTTCTTGTTGCAGAGACAAAAATAACTGATACTCAAAGAGAAAGAGGGAAACGTTTGTGTAGCTCATAGTTTGTAGAGATTTCAGTCCATAATCAGCTGAATTCACAGCAGAGCAAAGTGCCAGAGGCAACAATTCATTGGTGAAGAAGATACAAGAGCAATAAGGGCTGAGCAAGCTTCTTTTCCTCCCTTCATATGCATATTGTACACAGGCTACCTGTCCTAGGACAAGTGTAGCCCTCACATCACTAATCCCAATGATATTCAATGCATTAATCACAAACTCTAGATTCATCCACCTCCAAAAAGCCTGCTCCCCTTGACCTTATGAGGCTTTGGCAGGACATCAGACACAAACCGAACCCAGAGCACTAGGTTCCAGTTCCAGTGATAGCAGAGTTCTGTAGAGCTGCCTGAGGCATAACTATGTCATAGGTTATCCTCACCTGGACAGAATTCCATGGAGTGATGAGCAAGTTGTTTGAGAAAATGGCTGAGATCCAGATGAGTCCAGGGAAGGCTGGGAATAGGGAATAGGGGTACTAGACTTGGTGGAACATGTAAAGGCTCCTTGCAGTGAGGCAGGCCTGGGGCCCTGCAGTAGGGGCTAAGGCGAAAGGGAGGATCAGGGCAAGACCTTTGAGCAAAATCTGGCCCAAGGACCACTTGAGCTGCACCTTTCAGAATCCAATTTTAAGATTTTTCCATAGCACAAAATGACTTCTGCTCAGACCCCTAGTAAAGTTTTGCTTACCTTTGCTCTGATTTGTCCTAGCTGTGCCTGTGCATGGGGGAAGTGCTTGTGTCCCTGTTTATGATGGGGAGGTGGGTCAGGCTGTATCCTGGAGAAGCTGGTGATGGGGACATGAGGTGATTTATAAAGGAATGGTGGGATCATCTAGGGCTAGAAATAAGCCTGGTGCCGACCCGGATGGATTTATAGGACATATGAGCATCCTTGGGCATTTGTAGGAATGTCCAGGAAGGAGTACTGGCAAACAGTATGCACAATGCTCTCTGGCAACTTAAGGACAAGCAGAGGACTTTGGGCACATTAAGGTAGCACATTCCACACAGACCTTACAGGAACTGGGACTTGAAGCCAAGGGAGCCAGCTACTCCTCTAGTCCCCTTGGCTAAAGGATACCTCAGTGCTCAGCTGGAGAAAACCATGTCTTTGAGGTCACTTCTTACATCTCCTTGTGTGGCCCCTGTTGATGCCCAACTCCAACTTGGTCATGGCCTCTGCATCTGCTACTTCCTCCCTATTACCCATGGATTCTACTGGCTCCACAGTGAAGTTCACAGCTCTGTAACAGGATGGAGAAGATGCGGCTTATCAGCAATTTGCCAAAACTCAATATATGTCAGTTATATGACCTGCTTGCCAGGAGTAAGGAGAGAGGAAAATGCCCCATTTTTCTTCTGGGCAGGCCAGACAGACTTAATCTCAGTTCAGATCCAGGTAGCTCATTGGAAAAAGATTTCGCTCAAAGGAAAGTGAAAGCTGTTAAGTGAGGAAATCTGTTAGAGACTAGCCAAATACTTAACAACTCTGCCTCTTCTTCCTGCATGTTTAGAAAACTACATTTCCCAACATCCCTTGCAGTCAGATTGGGGCCATATTGCTATGATCTGGCCAATAGGATGGGAAGACCCCAAGATTATGGAAGCTCTTCATAGAAGAATCTTAAATCACTGCCATATCTTAGGGAAAGACTTGCCAGAAAATAGCCTCTAATGCACAAGAGAAATGTTTGGTTTGATTTGGTTTTGGTTTTTTGAGATAGGACTGAATGCATGGTCTTATTCATGCTAAGTATATTCTACCATGGAGCTGCAGCCCAGATCCACTTGTTTTAAGACTCTGCTTTGGGCAAGATTTGTTTGTAGCTGTGGCATAATCCACCTTTGCCCACTACTGCCCAGCAGAAAAACATCTCCTGCTGTTTTCCTCTAGCTGATACAACGACGAGTGAGCTAGAATCTGGCCCTCTCGGGTCCATGTTTTTTTTTAACCTACTTCTTGTAGCTGGTGATTCTGCAGCCTCCCTTCCTGGAATCCATCTGGCAAGACAGTGGTCTTGGATGACATCTATCCTGGGGTCACAGTGATTCTAGTGCTCTGAGGAAATACTAGGATTTCAATCCTATTTATTTTACTTCAACAACTACTAGGGAATACTGCTGGGTTAGACATTAAATATCTATGCTGGAATAGAACAGAGAGCTCATGCTAGGTAACTTCCTCACTCTGAAGTATTCCTTCTACATCCTCAAAAATGATGGCCCAGTCTCTCCACAAATACCACTGATGACAGATGACTCACAGTTGTCCAAGACCAGTCATTCCAGGCCTGGGCAGAAAATCTTAACTATTAATGAACCAAAGTAGAACCTCTTTGCCCACTGGCCTTAACTGAGCCATGTGACCCTTCAAATACTATTGTTTGAAGACAACTCTCATATCCCACTTTTCAGCATTAGACCCTCCAAGCATTGGTGGGCAAAGATGTATTATGCCACAATTACAAATAAACCTTGCCCAAAGCAGAGGGGTTGTTTTGTTTTTTTTTTTGTTTTGTTTTGTTTTTTTGTTTGTTTGTTTTTTTGTCTTTTTGAGACAGGGCCTCACTATGTAGTGCAGGCTGGCCTTGAGCTTACTTTTGCAGCCTAAACTGGTCTTGAACTCACACCAGTCCTCCTGCCTCAGCCTCCCAAGTGCTGGGATTACAGGCATGCGCCACCATGCTCAGCTCCCAAAGAAGAGTCTGAAAAAAAAAAAAAAACATGGATCCAAGAGAGTCAGATTCTGGCTCTCTTCACTGTATCTGTGGAGGGAAACAGCAGATGGAGATGTTTTTGTGTTGAAGATTTCTCCCACTCTTCTCTGACCAACCAACAGACCAGTGTATACAGACAGGAAAATGAGCCCTCGCCTTACTAATCAATACTGGCAAACAAGAATGGAA